>JAQFZE010002390.1:0-14738 GCA_034695245.1 Dicyrtomina saundersi | reverse complement strand
GGAACATTGGGAGTTTTGGGAGTTTTGACAAGTGGGAGTTTTGGGAGCGCTCCCTCTGAAAACTCCCTAGGGAGTTCTCTAAACGCCGGGAGTTTTCACGCTGGGAGTTTTGGGAGTTTTGGGAGTTTTGAAGGGGCAAAACTTCCAAAAACACAGCATCTGTGAATTCCATGACAAACCTTCACAGCAAGAGTCAGTATATAGTGATTCACATTACAATAACCAGCGGAAAAAAGGTGTTTTGCAAGGTCATAAATTTTGTTTGTGAAAAATGTGTTTATAATTGCTAATAATTTATGTGTACGCTCCCAAAACTCCCAAAGGGGAGTTTTGAAACTAGGGAGTTTTGGAGGGAGTTTTGGGAGTTTAAGGCTCCCTAGGGAGTTTTCAAAACGCCGGGCGCCAAACGCAGGGAGTTTTGAATTTGCCATCACTATAGGCACCTACAATTTACAATCAGTATTGCTTTAAATTATGTGCACTGAATAAAATATCGTTACTAATCGTAAGCATTTTGCAATCTGTAAAAAAATATTTTATAATGTTTAAAAACCGCTGTGTATGGCATTGGGGCAATTTGTTTAAATTTGTTTCAATAATTTATTAAAAATTCCTAAAATTTCTCAAAAACCTTAAATTCTCTAAATTTCTAATATTACAATAATTTCAAAAACTTTGAAACTTTGCCAAATTCTCAGTGTTCCCAAAATTCACCTCTTCTAAATTCCAAGAATTCTAGAATTTTAAAATATTTTAACGATCGCAAATGTCTCAAAAATTCAAAAAAATTTGTAAAATTTTAAAATATTCAAAAAACACATTGACGTTTGTGAAAATCTCGAAACTTTTAAAACTTTTTTAAATTATTTGTATGAAGTTACAGGAATATTTGAAATTTTTGAGTGCATAAAATCGGCTTAACCTTAAGACGTTTTATATCACATTTATAGATTATAATTTAAGTTTTTTTTTGTTTACTTTAAAAACATATGCGAGAATCTGACGAATCGTAGTTTTTAATTAATTACATATTTCACAAATAAAATTGTCTTGGCATTATTTAAATTTTATGAACAAGAAAGAAATAATCTAAAATAATTAAAAGCAGCACTTAAAAAAGATATCTACTCTCTCGCTTGGGAATTGTATTAGCTAATTGTTTTCGTTGAGTCGCTCTACACGCACTGAAAAAAAATGTAATCACATTAACAAAAACGCTTGTGATTGCTACTGTGTAATATACACAAATTGCGCAATATTTTTATTATTTGTTCTAACACATACAAAAGTGCCCCGTCATATCCATAAAATGTAAACAAAAATTTGCATTTGTTTTTTGATTTATAAATCAACAAATTTTACAAAACGATAGTTTAAAAACTAATTAAATCTTACACGCTTAAGTATTACACTTTGGCGGAACCGCCATTGTCATAAGCATTATGCCAGAAATGGACGCTGAAAGGGAAGACACATATTCAAATCATGCATTAGCAGGTATTGACTGCTTTGGTTGTCCCGCCAGTCTTGCAACTTTGAACCTTGGGAACAACAACAGTAACACAAATAATTTTAATTGGAGGCAACATATTTGGCATTTAGTTTCTATCTGCAGTGTAATTGTGTCCATTGCTTGTCTCACGGCGCTTGTTTGTATCATGGTTAATTCCAAGCACGAGACATCATATTCTCCGGAATTGGAAAGTAATAATTACTGTTTTATTATTATTTATCTACTTACCCTACCGATACCGATACCGATAAAATTATTTCTAAGCAAACCCTTATGTCAAATAAGTAACTCCATTCATTTTTTAAGTATAACCTTGAAAACTACTTAACATGATTTTATTTTACAGAATGCACTACACAGCTGAACGAACTAAACAATCTCGTACAAAAAATGCAGAAAAAATCAGGTAAATTGACTATTGTGATTTTAATATAATAAAATTAAAATTTTGCAATCAAAGCTTGGGAGCAAAAATTTAAAATCAAACCTAATTTGAATATTTTGATTCCAAGCCGAAACTGGAAAGTGTGAGAATCACAGCTGCGTCTGTGGTCGCACAGATCCGGTCATAAAAAAGAGCCCCGACCAAAGCAAAAAAATTGAAAATGCTACACTAGGTATCGCTTTAAGTGTTGCACGTAGCCTCAACAAAATTTTATTTGTAGTCAAAAGCCTAAGGCAAGTTTTGAAATTTTAATTTGTGAAAAATAATTTGGTTTAAAATTGAAGGGTGTGGTGGATTAATTCCACTGCCTCCTCCAGGAAATTCAACATTTATCAATTACAAATCTCAAATTTTGTACAAAAACAATGAAAACTGTCTCTGGATGTTAGACAGTTCCACTGGGACCGACGAAAAATTATTTGCTACGATGAAAATATCTGTGGAATTTGAAGGTTTTCGAGATTTTGAAGACAGTCTTTATATTTATGACTGGACTGATTGGGAAGGAATGATGTCATTTAATCTGAGGTCTGTCAATATGTATATATACTATAACACTACGTCATTATAATTTAAAATAAAAAGTTACAAAAAAACATAGACATTGTTTGCCAATAGAGAGACAAAATTCTACACACTCAAGAGATCTAGCTGGCAATTTCTAAGCTTCACCTCTGGTAATCGCTCAGTTGGAACTGGTTTCATTCTCCGTCTAGATACACTTCATACATCAGAATTTCATTCAGGAACAAATAAAGCTTTTACAAGTTCTTTAGGGTCTCTGACCTATGGACCAATTAAGACAAGGGATAAGATTGCGATTGTCATTAATCCTCCAAACAAGTCGTACACACTTACCATAAACTACCTGAGTAGTAAGTATCACACATTCTGGGTAGTTTCGCTTCATTCTGTAGTTTCAAGTAAAGTTAGGTTCCTGTACAAGCGTAGTTATATAAGCAATCTCATGATACCTTTTAATTAATTAGTGTATTTACTCTTCGACAACAAAATCGTTTGCCCCGTCCTACACTTAGCCATTTTCTGAAGTTGAGTAAAATTTGTAACATTTCTATTTCTAATGCAGAGAAAAGTGCGCAGATTCTTCTGTTTTCCAAATTTTGACTGTGCTTAAATTTTTATGCATATTAAAGATTTGAAAAAATGTTTATTTTTTTGAAAATCATAAATAAAGCTTTTAAAAATAATCCAAATTTTTGAATTTTCTTGCATCCTGTAATTTTTTTTCACTACATTGCAACTATCTGCAAAGTATTTTCACGATTTATTAAAGTTTAGACATTTTATTTTATTTTTTCCAAATAAACATTATTTATATTTATATATGTTTCATACGTCAAGTCCAATAAAAAGAACACAGTGGCACTTCTCTGCATTATAATTTTATAAACTTAGAAGAACTCTAAAACATGGATTTCAACAATTTAGTATAAGATTCCGCGAGTTGTTTTTCCATATTGGCAATGTTAAAATATTTAAATTTAAATTTCTAAGTCTAGCTAGATACCCATACTTATACATGCGCGAATAAACACTTTTTTGCTAAAGCACGCTTGCTCAATAGCTCAATAACTAAGAATTTGATGACCCACATTATTGCATCCCTCTGACAGATTGTATTGCTCCCACAATAAAATTTTCTGAATTCTTTACACACATAATCCAACCAGATTGATCTTTAACTTTTAAACTCTTTTAGGAGACCTGGTGATAATTATTGGAGTGAACACGAGGACTTAAAGGTGTTTTTAAGTTACACTTCCAGTGGTACACCAGGACTTGGATTCTTAGTTAAAGTCGAACTTTTTTCCTGCAATTCGTATTGGTGGCGGGGGATTAATCATAATATTATTAGTCCAACAAGTGTAACTTCTAGCACACTTTGGGAAAAACGACGATTAAATGATTATTGGTTTAATTCAGTAGTTGTGAACCCTCAGTCTTCATTGAATACTTTACAACTCGAATTTCAATCAATAAGAAAATCTGATTGTGAATACGCTGATACCTTAGTAATCTATGAAATCATAACGACGGACAAGGACCCAAAGATAGTTGAAAGGTTAGGAAACATTACTATTTAGTTTTATTGATGCAATATTTTTAATACTAAATGAGCTAGTATTTGCATACAAAACGTTAACTACTGAATATACTTGACTTTTCAGAAGGTGCAAAACAGGGGATGGTATATACACAGCACGCTATACCCTATATAATCCCATATTGGCCCTAGTCACAGTATCCTATTACTCAGACATTTATCTAATTAAATTTACTTGGAGTTGAAAGGAACTGTTCCACATTTTTCTGTATGTTTTACCCGTGTTTTTTGGTGAATTGTACGTTTCAAAAAATTGACAAAAGATTATGAATTTATGTATGTACATAGTGGCTAAAATCTAAGTTGTTTAAGTTGTAGTAACAAGGTGTAATAAAAAATTAACCTTTGACTGTCACATTTCATTACAATAATTATAATTACTTTAATCGGTGTCATACCTAGCATACAAAATTGAGACTATTAAACAACACTTAACAGCCTGGACTATCATTTGTAGCATAATTTATTAGAATTGGGAGTTTAAATAGGCGGATCGGAAGTTAAGCGTGATATTCAAGAATTGGCAGTAGGGTTAAATAAATGCATGAAAAATATTCTCTGTAGTAGAGTAGGCAGTACTAATAATATTTCGTATAAATTTTAGTTTTGCATGTAGTTATATATTTTAACATTCATAATAATTAATATTTTACAACTGCAACTTGCAACTGCGCATGTTTTCAACCAAGTCAAAGTAAAAGCAAGCAAACATAAATTTTATCTATACTTGTATGTATTTTGTCTAAAAATAATTACTCCACTGCCTACTATACCCACGTAACTTCTTACTGCCACCTCGTACAAAACCTACAATGCCAATTTTAAATATGACACTAAACTGCCAATCCGTCGCTTAAATCTGCATATTCTATCCTACTTCTGCCATCATCTAAGATTGCTCAAGACTATAAACTATAATCATACATACAAATCAGATAGTATTTGACAATGTAGTATATATTTCCTTTACATATTCTAGTCGATGCATTTATTAGTAAAAGAAATAATTAAATGGTAAAAAAGAAATTGGCAGTTTTTAAAAGGTTAACAGCAATAGCGGGCAGTTATTTAAGAAATAAACGTATCGGCAGTGTAGGCAAATATCAAATTTAAATTTATAAAACTTAAATTTTTTAATTTTATTACTACTAGAATAATTTTTAGATAATGAGCTCAAGCATCTATTCGAATGGTTATGTCCGTCTGTGTGCATGTCTGTCTGTTCTTTATGCACTACAAGTCACAGTTTTCCAGCGATTTTCCTCAAAAACAATTAAACGGCCACAAATGCGAGGGAAAAGTGCCCTATTGTTTTTGGGGTTATTTGGATTTGGAGGCTTTGTTTCTCAACCGATTTTAATAAAATTTATAGTTTTGTGATTGTTAAAATATTTTTCAAAAATTAATTTCTAGGAATTTGAAATTTAAAAATTTGTTTTTTTTTAAATTGCGTAATTTGTTATCTTCAAAGCAAAATATTGCCACATTTTGATTTTACCAAAACCCTGTATGTATCTCCTTTTATTTTCATACGATTTTCAAAAACATTATATTTTTCCTATCTTAAAAATGGTAATTATCTAAAAATAAAATTCTGGGTTTTCTAAAAAGTGTAAATGTTAAATAATTTTGATGCCCTATTAATATAACGCATTTTGAAAAAAAAACAAAAGTTTTGAATTTTCAAGTTTCAAACGGCTAACAAGAGAATGACGCAACATAATAAACCCTTTCAAAGAGAGTTGAAGCAATCAGGCTACTTTTGAATAGCACAGATTTAAAGTAATTCGAGTGCACTTTCTTATGTCTGGTGATAATGACCAGCCAAAATTTTAAAACATTCAAATTTGGAAACTTTTTAGGAAAGTAGTGGAAATGACTGGATTAGGGATTGTGAGTGTTTTTCGAAAAACTGAAAAAATGGGATATTTTTGAATTTTGCGCGGAATCTGAAATTGTAAATTTGGACTCGTGACTGAGGCACTCACTGCAAGGGATTGAAATAGAGAGTTTTGGACAATTTTACGCCGTGGGAATTGCATGTTTTTGAAAATTGCGAAATATAGTATTTGCACAATTATTGGAATGTGCGAATTCTAGTTTTGCATGATTTTGAAAAGTGTAAAATGAGCAATGTTTTTGAGAATCACTCGTAATTGTATTTACGAGTTGTGATAAAGTGCAAAATGTTGTATTTACATGTTTCTGTCTTTCGGATATTCTCTTTTTTTAGATATCGCATTTTGGTTTTACGTCAAATTTAAAAAAATGGATTTGTGTCATTTACAAAATAAGGAATGAGGAATCACAACATAACTTTCCATCACTTTCTGTACGAGCGCTGGAATCCAAAATGAGATTTCCAGGAGTTCCCGGCAATTCTGAAATTCAAAATTCCGACCCGTCATCCAGCCACTCACTGCTTTTTTAGAAATTGACAGTTTTAAAAAAGTACAAGCTGTGGTATTTGCAGGGTTTTGGAAATTGCAAAATGCTCTATTTGCACATTTATTTAAGTGTGCGGATTCTGTTTTTTGCATGGTTTTGAAAAGTACTCAATACAAAATTAGCATGATTTTGAAAAGTGTGGATTGAATGAGCTATTTTGTTGTTTTTAAGAATTGCAAAATATTGTATCTACGAATTCTTAAAAATTGGAAAATGTCTTATTTAAGAGTTGTGTGAAATTGCAAAATGTTTCAATTGTACGAGTTCTGACAAAGTTTAAATTGCTTTATTTACAATTTTCTGTCTTTTTAATATTCTCCTTTTTTGTAGATATTGCATTTTGATTTTCACGTCAAATCAAAAAAATGGATTTGGACCATTTGAAAAATATACAGTTTGAAAGGACAACATGATTCCCCATCACTTTCTCTAAGAGTACCTAAACTACCTAAATCCAAAACGAGATTTCCACAATTTTCCTCCAAATCCAAGATTCAAAATTTAGACCCCTCACCGAGCCAGTCACTGGCAAATAATAAAATAACGAGTTAAAAAAGTACGAGCTGTGCGATTTCCATGTTTTTGAAAATTTTAAAATGCTCTATTTACATGATTTCAGAAATTGCAAAATGTAATATTTGCTGGATTTTGAAAAAAGCAAAATTTTCTATTTGCATGCTTTTAAACAAGTGCAAAATGTCCTATTTGCATGCTTTCAAAAAAGTGCAAAATGTGCTATTTGCATGAATTCCAAAAAGTGGAAATTGTTTTTTTAAATCGCAAAATAATCCATTTGAGGTTTTTGGAAAGTGGTAAATATTCTATTTACATCATTTGGAAATGTGCTTCATGCTGGATTTTCATATTTTCAAAAAGTGGGAAATATTAATTTTCCCGCGTTTTTTATAGCAATTAGTATTAATAGGTTTTAATGTGTGCCAATTAATCTGTACACTGACTGTGCAGATCCTACTTGAGATATTTGAAAACCTGGAAATCCTGACTGCTCATGATCTGCTCAATTTCCGCCTGGTAAATCGACGCTGGAGAGGTGCAGCTACGGCCGTCCTTTTAAAACACAATATATGTGTAATAGCACTGGACTTTGGTCATGTGACTATTGATGAGGGTGGAAATGTAGTTAATCAAATTGAGCCCTGGTCACGTTACAAACCGCTACTGAAGTTCTACAATTTTTGCAACTACATATGTTAATGCCTACCAACCCAGAAACTCTCTTTCGGATCTAAATCAACTAATTGCGGCATCTCCAAAATTTCCATCTATCAGCATTTCTTTTCGTTCAAAGTATCCGGAAGTTTTTGGAGATCTCTGCTTATGTCCATTAACGGAAGATGCGGAGGATGCAGATAAACCTGAGCAGTATTTAGATTTATTCCATTTCTTGTCTCTATATGGGAAAAAAATCAAAAAACTCTTGTTGAGCAGTAAAGAAACTGGAATCGACGCCAAAGCATTTTAGAATCTATTTTATGTCAATATGCCCAATTTAATTTGCATAGATCTTCATGATCTTCATGATTCTATTAGCTTTTCAGAAGATGTAATGGACCTGAGTAGAAACAATCTATTGCCAGTTTTTTTCCCCGCACCGTCAGCACTTGAAATAAGAGAGGTGTTTTTGGGAAAGGAACCATTCGCAGATTCAACAAAGAAATTTAATTTCTTAAGACAACTAATACGGGCTTCACCAAATCTAAACTCTATTGGGAACGTCACTAGGTCATCAATCAAAGTTTTGCATGAATTGGAAAAAATGCATCTTATTAAAGATCTCAATTGCGATGCTGTGTACTTTATACACGAACCAAGTTTGGAACAACTCTCAAGACTTGTGACGGATACGATTTTAAATCATAACCTTTCAAGTTTCCCTGGCATCAATCTAACTAAATTAAAATTCAAAATAGGACGCGGAGAATTCGGTTGTAATGTCACGAATCTTAATTTGTTTTTGAGTGCAATTAAGAATTCGTTAGAATGTCTCGAACTTGAACTGGAACCATCAAAAGAACTTGTTAACCTTTTCATATCGCCGGTTCCCCGTTTAAAATGTCTCAAATTAGTGGATAACATAGGCACATCTACCCGGATTCACTTCTAAGGTGATGTCATTGGACGGGCAGTACGAGCTGGTCAAGTTCCTACTGCAAACCAAGTCTATGACCTGAAGCACTTACTTTGGAAAATGGAGGAAAAGTAAATATTTCCGCTGGTTACACTCCACGTCTACGCCAAGTCGGTTTGCATCAGAAATATTACGAACAAGGGGAAAGGAAATATAAATCTGAAAAAATTCTTTTCCCTGAAGCATCTTAGACAAGACGTAGTCAACTCTGTTTCTGAAGATACTTTCGTGTTTTCCACAGTCAGCACCTTGGATTTGAGTACATTTCCATGGAATGACAGCGAACTACCAAAAATATTCCCGAATCTTACACGCTTGGCGATTGATTGCAACAACCATTTAAATGATCTACGAAACAGTGTTTGGACGACATTTCCAAAATTAGAAACCTTGGAAATTTTTGGAGTACATCAAACTACACTTTGGACTACACTTTGGAGTACACCTTGGGAATCACTCAAGGTTGTTGATAGTTTTTTTTACCGGGATTGCTTTAGAATTATGTGAACAATTGGAAAGCCAAAACGCTTCTACTCAAAAAGCGCTAAGTCCACAGCATGTTTTTGAACGAACACAGCCATACATTGGCAACTGCGAGAGTAAGTTCATTTTTTTTATCTATAAATAAATTTAAAACTAACCTAATTTTTTTGTATTATGTATTAAAAAAATGTGTAGAGTCGACAAGATCAAAAGTTTGATTAAATTTAGTTACGTTTTACAATTACTGATCTGAAGGAATTTAAAATCAATTTTAGAGACAAATTGCATTTCAAGTTTGCCTCAGAAGTCACCGCTGAATATGGGTTCAATAAAGTAGCTCACACAGAACAAAAATAATATTTTATTTCGCCTCTCTAAAGTGGTTAAAGGTGAAAGGAATTCAAGGTACGCTCTTACAATGCAGACTACGATTATACATATTATTTTTTATCATAATTTGAAATAAAGCCAAACAAGTATGAAAGTTTAAATTACTCCCAGTTTCAAGCTAAAAATTAAATTTAAGGCAGCAATTATCCCAACCTCATAGCAAGGGTTTTAAAAATTATACAAAAAACATTGTAATTTAATAGCTGCCAAAAGTGTTCAAATTTAAGGTGATTTTAAATGTTTCTGGTATGCATTATTAGTGTGTCATATTTTTATTATTACTGAACGTACATACATAATATTATTTACAGGAACTCGGCAGTACCTGGAGTCTGTTGCTGCCTACATTGAAATTCGGATAAATTGAACAAAACTTGGAGACACTTATTGCTATAGATTTATTTTGGAAAAATTTTAGTTGCGACTTTAAAGAATAACAGCTTTGGTTGAACTTTTAACTATATTATTGAAAACAGTGACGTAACTACTTGGATAGTTAACATATAGCGCATACAATTTTATTTATAACAAATTAGCCTTATCCTGTTTTGTCAAACAACTCTTCCTATATTGTATTAGTAGTATCAGTACCAAATGGTGACCAGCATCTTCTTTGCCATGGCCGGATAATAAAGCCAGCGCAGGCAGACCCTGCTCCCTTAAATTTCAAAAAACGTGTAAATGGAACATTTTTCACTTTTCCAAAATATGTAAATAGAACATATTGAGTTTTCAAACATTTAACATTAAAAAAAAAAGAAACCAAACATTTAACACTTTTCAAAAAAAAATGTAACAAGAACATTTAGTACTTTTCTGAATCAATTAATAAGAATATTTTAAACTGTTTTTAAATCATGTATTAATTACAATATTTGGCTTTACAAAAAAAACACCAATAAAATTAAAATAATGTTTTTTTTTGTGATTAATTGAAAATAATTCATACTTAACTACGATGAGTTGAAAAATAGCTCACAAAACTTTCTCAAAATTAGAAACTATATATACTAAAGACAATAGCGAATTGATATATTCATTAGGTGCCTTACGATTCCATCTGAATGTGGACGAATGCCGATACAGGATCCAGTTGTCGAAGAGTCTCTGAAATGAAAACAATTAAAATGCTTTTTTTTATTACATACTTTAAAAAATTATAATTAAAATAATCTAACTAATCATAAGTTGTGCAGGACGAGCGCTGACTAATAAGAAAGTTTACATGATGTAAACTCAATTTTACCGTTTTTCGTAAAATCAATATTTTTGTGTGTAAAATGTCTAAATGTCAGTAGCACATTTAAAAAAAAATGCAGCTTTTTTATACTATTACTACCTTCATACTCCCTTAATTAGTTTGTGTCTATAATTAATAACGATTTTTGAATATTTTGTAAACTATGAATATCAAATTATTTTCCAAAAGTGGTAAAAAAGTACTCACCTTCCTTTTTTTCCACGCTCCAACTATAGGAATGAAAAACAAATATGATTTTTGTCCGGTGAACTACTTCCTTGAATCCATGAACAGCGGTTACTTCCGAGGCAAACTTTGAGTTCAAGTTTTGTGCAAACTTAATTCTAAATTCCTTCAAATCTGTAAATGCAAAACGAATCACTAATTATACTTGTGCTGTTTGGACTGAACAGACTGTGATCGTAATAATTACAATAACTAATATCAACTAATGTTTTCAATTTAAAACTTAACTTACTTTTACAGTCTCCGATGTATGGCATAGTGCGTTCAAAAATCGGCAAAGGTTCAACAGAGCAACTTGCGTCGTGTTCAACTTGTGAACATAATTCAGGAGAAATCCCAGTAAAGAAACTGTCAATGACGTTTGTATTCGGGTCATCGTCATCACGTCGGTTTATTAGTCCACATACCTTGAATGTTTCTAGTCTAGGAAATGCGGTCCAGAACCAGTTGGAAAGGCTATCTGAATATCCACAGCTAATCTCCAAATGCAAAACATTTGGAAATAATTGTGACATTTCACTTTTATATAGAGGACCAAAAAATGTATCCAATTTCAACTTGGTCACTGTTGGTAGAGTATCGCACAAAAAGGTTATTAATTCACTCGGTTCCGGTCTGGGATGACCCAGGGCAAAGAAATTCATCAACTTGTCAGCGTCATTTCTCATTTGTCGCATATTCAAATCTACTTCTTGAAGGCGTGGAAAATAATTCGCTGGAATGTTGATAATATTTTGAGTTTGCAAATTTATCCTTTCAAGATCAGTAACAGATTCATCGGCTGTAATTCCACCATCATGAAGTGCCCTACCGATGACGTCCCCACAGAAATTCATTTTGGTATTGAAGGGACTCCTTAATATTTCCATATCGTGCAATCCAAGGGAATTCAAATGAGGGAGTGGTGGGATAAATAGGTGGATAAGGAAATCTGAAGGGTTCAAGTAAATCCTGAGATGCTCTAAATAATTCTTACATGAACTCAAAATTATGTTAAGAACTTTTACCACAAGTTTACAATTGTCTTTATAGTTTTCATGATCAAGCCAGCCGATTGTTAGTCTACTTAGCTTGAGATTTGAAACACCACCATTCCAAATGGTATTCGCTAGAAATTTTGACAGTTGGTCACGTGTTGACATTTGATAAAGAGTGAGCTGAATGTATAATTCTTTGATAAGTTGAGACTTCCCTATTTCAAGCAAATACCCAAGTAATGGCGTATGAACACTCTTAAGCGCACCTAAGTTTGGAGAAACACTGATGAGTTCTTGAACAAAATTAACTTTCCCATTGGAATATTCCAATGGTCTGTTTGGGACTGGGACAGACATTTCTCTGATCGCAAGTACTGAAGGGGGTGGGAGACACAGTGGGATTTGACTTCCGTCCCAGGTTTCATCTTGCTCTAAAAACTCATACAATTCACTCATATCCAAGTTCGTCAAAAGAGGCATGTGGACATACAGGAGATTTTGAACTGCTTTCTTTGAGACCCCGCTGCATAGCGACAGTTTCTTGAATTTTGTTCCATGCAATGACAAGAAGTTGAGTAAATCTATTTGGTGCTCACTTGTATTTACACAGTCAGATATTAAGAAGAGATTTCCAAAACCAGAGCAACAATCTTCATAAAAGTGAATGTTGTTGCTTGGGAATTTTGAAGAAGCAGATATTACGGAAGACAAATCTGATAGAAAGTTTTTAGGGTGGTAAACATGGAAACATTTGTAAGAAGATGGATCATTTGAGAAATCTTCCTTGTTTATGTCCTTAATTTGAGCAACTGGAACGCCATCCTTGCCAATAATTACTTTATTAAAGTCTAGTTCGATTTGACACAACTTTTGTTTAAGAAGGACGGACGTGGCTGCATCCCTCCAGCATCGATTCACAAGGCGGAAATTGAGCAGATCTTCTGCAGTCAGAATATCCGTGTTTTTAAATATCTCAGTAAGGATCTATGGGCAGTGAGTTTTATGTACAGAACAAAATTAATTCATGGATTAAATAATTAAACATGTGATTTACATCTTACTAAAAGAAGGGTTGTTAATAAAGTTACAAATTACTTACATCCTATGTAAATGGGTTCACGGCAGAATCAAAAACATCCTCAAAGGTGGCCACTACTGTTGATCCACCTGATGCTGGATCAGCAAGGTCATCTGTGTCACTTATTGGGTTCTCATCTTTTGTATTGATTTCAGTCCGGAGACGTTTTGAAATTAAAACTGGATCTGAATTCGAATTCATCTTGGAATCATTCAATTTACCGCTCGACCTAACAAAATATAAACAACAAAATTCATATTTAAATGCATGGTAAATAAATAGCAAAAGAGAAACGATTATTTTTAAATATTTTCAAAATTTAAATACGGCATAGATAGTGGCAAAATATTGCTAGGTAGTATCATACCAGACAGGGAAGGGATAGTTAGAAAAACTCAAATTCAAAATTAATGTAAAATACTATCTACTATCGGATATTAGACAGGATGGCTACACACAAGTAACTAACTATAGTAAGTCATACTAATACGATTATACGATGCATTTATACCACTTTTTACTTGGTAACTAGTAAGTGTAAGTAAGTATTCCAATTTAAATACCGCATTTAAATTTTAACGCTCAATAGGCTAATCTGACAAACATAAAATAATAAATAAAATAAATAAATAAATAATTACATTCTTGCAAGAGCGGTAAGAATCCTATAAGGATTTGAGCCTGAAGTATGTATGTCTTTTATTGTTAATGAAAGTTGAAGTTAAACTCACTACTCACTAGCCAGTTGTTAGCTTTGTTCAAGAAAAACAATTTTTTCTTCAACTGACACATTTCATTTTTGTGCGCAAAATCAAGGATAAATAACCCACAATATTTTATTTCGAGTATTTTTCACTCCTTATATAATATTTATATTTTAACATAAATACTATAATGCATGCTTTTCTGCCTCATGATCATTCTTCATACTTCTTTTTATTTTACTTTCGTATACTCCTTACAATAAAAATTTGAAAAAAATGTTAAGTCAAAATTAAATCAATTTGTTTTTAAGAGAAAAAGATCCTATTAAAAACAATTAGCAAATTAAATTATCAAAGTTCATAGGTTATTTAACTTTATTGGTAAACGGATTTTTCCTACCCGGACTTTTCCTACTCACATGGTTTCTACACGGACTTTTCCTACCCAAGTCTATGACTAATAGGAGAAATAAAATACGAACGCAACTATTTATGAGTGTACCGTAGTCACCCGACAGCTTAATACACGTAAAGATAGTGTAAGACTACATTCAAAAGTATTAAATATGTACAGTATGGAACAAAGTCGCAAATATATATTTTTAGTTCTGCTTAATTACTCAATGGTAATTACTGACAACTGGCAATGTACTTTGGAAAAATCTCCGTGAATACCAGCAAAAATTATATGTTGGGACCAGCTATTTAAAATGCACCAAAATATTTTGGCTCTAATATTTTGCAAAGTGCAGAACATTCTGATTCAACTCTCTAAACAAACTACACAACCAAATATCATCACAGTCCGAACTAATAACAAACGTGGCGGTTATTACAGTCCACTCTCTACATAGCGTACTTCAGCGGACCAGCAATATTAGTACGTTATGAGGAGAGTACACTATGTAGAAAGTACAGATTTAAAAAAAAAATCAGTATT
>JAQFZE010002389.1:0-14742 GCA_034695245.1 Dicyrtomina saundersi | reverse complement strand
ATTCGTGTCCATAAAAAAATGGAGTATACTTTGCAATGTCAGTTGTGTCTGCAAACACAACCTTCAAAAATCAAGCTTAAATCTCACATCGAAATCTGTGCTGCCTCCCACAAAAATCTTCGCCGCTTTTGTAAGCACTGTAATTTTTTATTTCGCTATCCCCATGGATACAGAAGACATGCTGCTAGCAGTCACGGGGTTAATTCAGCTGATGGCAGTGACACTTCAAAACTACCATCTTCTCCAACAGTGACAATATTAGGTTCTTTTTTGCAATGCCAGTTGTGCATGGAAACACTTAGCACCGAAAGCAAGCTCAAAACTCACCTGGAAATCTGTGCTTCTTCTCACAAAAATCGCCGTCGCTTTTGTATTCCCTGTAATAGATTATTTGCTCAGCCTACTGGGTACAGAAAACACGCTTCTGGGATACATAGGATCAGTAAAGAAGCGTTACCAACAGGATATCCATTTAAATGCCAGTTCTGCCCGAATTGTTTTGCTCTTGAAGAATCTTTAATTGCCCATACCGCGTCAAAGCATGAAAACAGCACAGCTAGTGACCACAATTTAAAGCTGAAACCCTTTCCGTGCTCAGAGTGTTCCTCAAGATTCAAGCAACGCAGCGCTTTAAAATTCCATATGAAGATGCACACAAACGACCTCCCGTTCAAATGTAAAGTCCCAGGTTGTGACAAAGCATTTAAACTCAATGGAATTCTCAAGGATCACCTCATTCGTGCCCATTCTGAGGAAAAACCATTCAAATGCCAAGAGCTAAATTGTGAAAAAACATTTAAATTCAATTATCAGCTTCGACGACACATGGACTGCCACTCAGAGGAGAGACCTTTCAAATGCCCATATTCTGGTTGTGGGGGAACGTTTAAGAACAAAGACAAGGTCACGAAACATTTGGCAGTTCATACCGGGGCCCGTCGTTATAGACACGTAACGGAAAGACCGTTTAAATGTGGACAATGTGACCGCGCTTTCTGCAAGAAGTATCAACTAACTGTCCACGTTAAATTAGTACATGCAAACGAGATATTTCATTGTCCAGAGCCAAATTGTGCGACAAAATGTAAATACAAAAATAGTCTTAAAATTCATCTTGCCACTATTCACTCACGATAAGGGGGACAGATGTCCTTAACATGGCAAGGGGTAAATTGGGACTACAAATTTAGAACCCAAAATTGTGTCCATCGTCATTTATACCAGGATAGGTAATAATACGTATGTTGAAAAATACTGTATATGAAAGAATGAAGGGATATATTTTCTTTTGTTAGATTGTTTTAATCCTCATGTTTAAATGAAGCTATTAAATGAGCTCGCACTCAGTCACATCTGGTTATAAATGTAGCCTATTTAAAGTAGTTACCCCCAAAACGATAAAACTCAAGTATTTATTGAATAATCAATTTATTGTAATTTAATAAAAATAGCAGCCAGTACAATACCTAATTATGTATGAATGGCGCATCTGTGTAAACTTACTGACATCAGTATTAAGCACAACTACGTTTACTCATTAAATAATAATCGCCTATTCTTTTATACTGATTTATATCGTCTATGTAGAGTCGAAACGACCCATATACGCTGCTTAGGCTAAAAATAAAAAAGCTATGTAAAAAACTAAATAGCATGTGTCAAATATTAATAATGATTTCTAAAAGTGATAAATGTTGTCTTTATATATGGCTAATAAAATGGTTTTGTCTGTCAGTCTGAATTGTCTTTTCGTCTGTCCAACTTTTCATTGTTGTACACTACAGGTCGAATTTTGAAATTAATAATATTCAATTCACTTTCAAACGCTTACAAATGCGATGGAGATGTGCTGAATAGTTTTTAGTTATAGTTATAGTATTTGCAGTAATTGTTTTGTAGTCGGTATTTAAATCGACCAAATCTTAATATTGTGTATACTTGATTTCATACACGTACAAAAACCGGCGATTTGCATGTATTTCTGTATGTTTCTCTGTCCGTCCTTAAGTCGTAGGCTACAGCTCGCCATTCTCAACCTAACTAATTTATTAAACTTTTAGACGAATGCAAATACAGAGGAGGTGCTTTGTAATGTTTTTTACTGAAATCGCACACATAATTTCATCGCAATTAGCAGATCTATGGAGCCACTCTCAAAAATTTTACAACTTTTGTTTATTTGTAGGCAGGTATAAATGCGTTATGGCAACGTCGTTTAAGGCCTCGGCGGCGTCAGTCTTTACTGAACCCCTTGTTAAATAATAACAAAAATATTATGGCAACGTCGTTTAGGGGTCCTAAATTTAAAAAAATGTGGATAGTGCTACTTGTGCCCGGCCCCTAATCTTCTCGTGTCATTCAATATTTGCCCATGATTTTACACCTGAAATAAACCTAGAAATTGACATTACAAGCATATGTATTTAGCAATGTACGTCTTCAGGGATTATCAGTAAAGGATGTCTCCCAAATTGTCAGTCCTTTACGGCTGCCCCACTCCAATGTCAAAACTTGACTGTTACGTGAAGTTAACAGCTACTTGTTTACCTGTGATGAAACCAATTCGATGTGTAAGCTCAGCATCGGCTTCACAGTTCACAGTCGTTAAATCCAGCGCAAAGCTCTGAATTGTTTAAGGGTGCAAAATGTTTCATTTATTTATTTTTAAAAGTGCACAATGCTACATGTTTATGAAAAGTGTAAAATGTTGTATTTACTTAAAAAAGTGCACAACGTTATATTCACTTAATTTTAAAATGTATTCAATGTTTTAAAACTACGTTTTTGAAGTACATGTTTTTTTTTACATGCTTTAAGATTCAAGATAATTTGTTTTGTAGAAAGTTAGTATTTCGTATTTACCTAAAACTTTATTTGGGTTATTTTAATTCTTCACCTGCGTAAATATCAAGTTTTAAAGCAATTACACTCAAAATGAAATACTAATAAATGCATGGTAATCAAACACTATTTAAATGTTTGAATAAATTGCAATTTATTACTTTCAAAGCCAGAAATAACAAGTAAACTTGCTGTGTACTAGTTAAGCCTAATGCATCACCTTTTATTAGTGTGCATTAAACTATCAATATAATCAAGTACTTAAGGTGTTGAATTTTAAAAATATATCGAGAAAAATAAGACTTTGTCAGTTAAGTACAGCAGGTACTGTAGTGTCAATCTAACTTTAAAAACGTTTAAACAATTAAAGTTCTGTATACAATGTTTAGTCGACTATAACACGTAAAAAAAACTCAATACATTTAAAAACACAGCTCAGACACAAAATCAGCCTGAATTTTGCAAGAATGTTAAAATTCATAAAACAATATTGGATTTTCTGCTGTGTCCTCTTAACAGTTAGCATCTGCACTTTATATCACCTAAATAATCAGTGCTACATTGATCAAATGGCAGGCGTACAAAATAAATTATTAGACACTGAAGCGCGAATTCAATCTAAAAATATATGCACGTTGAAACAAGGCTACGATTCGCTCTTAAAAGGCACGGACTTGCTTCGGCTAGGCATGGCTGTCTCACCAAAACTTCAAATAATACCAAAATGGTACAATGATATTTTGGAGCAATTAAAAATGGAGATACTAGAGCACTACTCTAAAAGTTTCGCTCAAATAAAAACTAACAATAGCAACAGCACCATTTACGATGAATATTCAAATTTAAATAACTCTCCGCCACCAAAGCATCTACGAGTTCTAGTGGGAATCCCTAATGAATGGGGCAACTACAATGATGAGAAATACTGCGCACAAAATAAAAACCCTGAGTACAGATGCAAATTTACGGATTTCGACCAACTCACGACTCTTGACAGCTCAACTAAAATCCAAAATGTGGCGGGAGATTTTGATGCAGTTTTGGTCTATCGTGACAAGGACTTTAAATATGATACTTTGCTATACCCTGATTCCACTTACAAAGGCAGAAATCAAACAGTTCCAAAATTAGTTTATTTCACATTGGAATCTCCCGCTCCACCTCATGATTGGCAAATGAGCTTAAAAGGTAAAGGAAGGCGGAACCGAAATATATTGGCATCTTATTGGCGCGGCTCGGATATCTACACACCCTATTTTAAATGGCACTATTATAATGAAACCATAACCGAGAAGTATCAAAGTTAGTGAATTTTATAATTATTTGACTAATTCATACATTTAAATTTTATTAATCAACGTTTTTTAGCAGGATTAGGCTTTAATGCTTGTTTCAGCCATAACGCATGCGCGAGACTAACATAACTAGACAGTGAGTTTAAGACTTTGGGTAATAAAACATCTATTGTATTTGCAGTAAGAAACTACGCAACAGGACGGACTAAAATGGCGGCCATTGTTGTATCAAATTGTTTACCCAACAACAATCGCCTAGGTCTTGTCCAAGAACTTCGACGTTATATCCAAGTAGACGTATTTGGCAAATGTGGACAGACAGAGTGTCGTGTTCAAGATTGCTTTCCCCATATAAAAGAGAATTACAAGTTTTACTTATCTTTTGAAAATTCCAACTGTAGAGATTACATCACTGAGAAACTATTGAAAGGATATGAGTACGCCACCCAATTTAATTTGTACGGCCTTGATTTTTTCACACGTAATACAATAATGCTAACTGAATAGCTATCACAAACGTTTTTAACTTTGTATTTCAGACACGATCTCCTTCCTGTTGTCATGGGAGCACACCCTGCCGACTACAAAGCAATCGCCCCTTCAAATTCCTATATTCACATTGAAGATTTTGATTCAGTTGAAACGCTTGCTAAACACCTTCAACATCTAGACAAAAACGACACATTGTACAACAGTTATTTTGCATGGAAAGGGACCGGGGAGACTAGGTTGTATGGGCCTGGATTTATGTGTGAAATCTGTTCCTATTTGCACGTGCAAAATATTCTAGAAAAGAAAATTGGTCCCATGCGAAACGACGCAGTACACCTTAATGCAGAGTCCGCTGCATTGCCATATTTCAACAGGGAAGATGTTTATGATTTTCAAACTTTTAATTTTAGTGATAATGACACAAGATTGTGTTTACAATCTAATTTGTGGTACTGGAATAAATAGGAGTCTTTAAAACTTTTGGGAATACAAACG
The DNA here is from genome assembly GCA_034695245.1 of Dicyrtomina saundersi. NCBI lineage: Eukaryota > Metazoa > Arthropoda > Collembola > Symphypleona > Dicyrtomidae > Dicyrtomina > Dicyrtomina saundersi. The sequence goes on along the minus strand of JAQFZE010002389.1, from coordinate 9,619 downwards.
GAATTATTTAGGGCACACAATGTTGCTCTTGAGCAATTAGGTTGATCATTTAAAAACAAATTGAACAGTTTATTTGTATAAATTGTGTTGTCTGGTTACATGTAATTCGGTTAGAAAAAGTAGGGGGATCAAAACAACTAATACATTTGACATGGTTCCGAAAGCTGTCGCGATTAAATCATTAATCATCCTGGTAGACAGGGAGAAGCTATACAGTGAGCTCAAACGCATTTAGTTGTAAATGTAGCCTATTCAACCCAAAAAGATCAAACTCAAGGATTTATTCAGTAGTTAAATGTAAAAACAACTTGTTGTAATTTTATTGTAATTTAATGAAAAATAGTGGAAAAGTACAAAGATCTGAAGGCGCATCTGTGTAAACTTACATCAATGCTATAAGCGCGACTACGTTTACTTGTTATAAATGTGTAGGCTAATCTTTCTCTCTACTTACTTTGTATCATCTACGCAGAGTCAAAATGACCTATATGCTACTTTATTTAAACTATAAATACAAAAAAATAAATATGTGTAAAATTTGAATAATTTATTACGTTTTCCAAAGGTGCAAAATGTTATAGTTTTGAAGCAATTACGAGAAAAAAAATTATTAGTAAATGTTAATCAATCACTATCTGAAATTTGAATACATGAGTAAATTAGAATTTATTAACCTTGTATGCAATAAAAAACAATTAAACTTGCTGTGTACTCAAGTGTACTGTGACGTGTGCTACTAAATAATTCAAAGATATTTAATAAAAAAATAAAACTTTGTTTGTTACAGGACAGTGCATGGTGTGTGAACCTACTTTAATAATCTTTTAATAATTACTACGCCTTTGCATATAAATTATATAATAGACTACAAAACGCTCCAGAAAACCTTATAAACTAAACCAAAAACAACTAACATTAACAAAAAATAAGCGTGGATTTTGCAAGAATGTTAAAATCCTTAAAACAAAATAGGATACTCCGCTGTACCTTTTCAGCACTTGTAAGCATCTGCGCTTTATATTACCTAAATAATCAGTACTACACTTATACAGTTTCCAACGTAAAACATAAATTATTGCAAATTCAACCTCAAAAAGAATGCAAACTTAAATACAGCTACGATTTGCTCCTAAATGGCACAGACATAAATCGACTCGGCTTGGCTGTCTCACCAAAATTTCAAACCATACCAAAATGGTACAATGATATTTTAGAGCAATTAAAAATTACAATGCTCAAGAACCGTTCAGAACATTTTGCTCAAGTCAACATTGAAATCAACAACAGGAACAGTGGCAATGAATATTCAAATCACAACTCCACATCACCACATTATTTACGGGTTCTGGTGGGAAATCCTAATCGATACGGAAACTACAATGATGAAAATTATTGCAAACACAATAAAAACCAATAGTTGAGATGCAAATTTACAGATTTCAAGACGCTCAAAGCTCTCAACCATTCAACTAAAATCCAAAATGTGGCGGGAGATTTTGATGCAGTTTTTCTTTATCGAGACGAGTACCGTAAATTTGATACACTGTTACATCCTGATTCCATTTACAAAGGGAAAAATACAACAGTTCCAAAAATAGTTTATTTCACATGAGAATCCCCCGCTACACCTAATGACTGGCAAATGAGCTTAAGAGGGGAAGGGAGGCGGGACCGAAATATTTTAGCATCTTATTGGCGCGGCTCGGACATCTACACACCCTATTTTATGTGGCATTATTATAATGAAACCATAACTGAGAAGCCTCAAAGTTTGTGAATTTTATTAAACTGTGATTAATTTATGCAGGTTAATATTGAGGATATTCAGTCTAAACGCATGCGCGTGACTAGCATAAATATACAGTGAGTTTAGGGCTTTGGCTAATGAATGAAATATTGAATGCATTTTCAGCAAGAAACTACGCAGAAGGACGAACTCAAATGGCTGCCATCGTTGTATCGAATTGTTTACCGAACAACAATCGCCTAGGTTTTGTCCAAGAACTTCGACGTTACATCCAAGTGGACGTATTTGGAAAATGTGGGGAGACAGAGTGTCGCCTTCAAGATTGCTTCCTCCAAATAAAAAAACATTACAAGTTTTATTTATCATTTGAAAATTCCAACTGTAGAGATTACATCACTGAGAAACTATTGAAAGGATATAAGTAAGCCACCCGACCGTTTTTATACGGCCTTGCTTTTTTTTACAATAAATAAAATGTTAACTCAACAACTATCACATATTTTGTTGCTACATATTTCAGAAATGATCTTCTGCCCATTGTCATGGGAGCTCATCCAGCCGACTACAAAGCAATCGCCCCTCGAAATTCCTATATTCACATTGAAGATTTTGATTCTGCTGAATTGCTTGCTAAACACCTTCAACATCTGTACCAAAACGACACGTTGTACAACAGCTATTTTGCATGGAAAGGGACCGGAGAAATTAGGTTGTATGGGCCAGGATTTATGTGTGAAATCTGCTCCTATTTGCACGTGCAAAATATTCTGGACAATGAAATCAGTCCCAGCAGAAACGATGTAGTACATTCCGATGCAGAGTCAGCTGCGTTGCCATATTTCAACAGGGAAGATGTTTATGATTTTAAAACTTTTAACTTTAGTGATAACGACACAAGATTGTGTTTAAAATCTAATATTTGGTATTGGAATAAATAGGAGTCTTCACAACGTACTACAAATATTTACAATGTTTTGAATATTATTCAAATATCAAAAGCAATTTCGTTGATCATCTGAAATTGATAGTCCATCTGGACATGCGCACGTCGTAGAAATGGAACGGTTGTTGACTAAGGACGGAACTGGTAAACAAAAATGGGAACATTTGTCTATCCGCTTTAAGCAAACGTTTTCTCCTTCAGGCTGCAAAGTTGCATCATAAATCTTAATATCGCTCAAAGAAGATTTCTACAAAATAAAATAACTGAGTTTGCGAATATTGCATTACTTTGTAACTACGAAAATATATTATGTAGAAGTTTAGTCCGGTATAACTACTCATGATAAAACTAAGATTTTTACATTAAAAATAACTCACGGATTTGTAAACTATTGAAAACTCCTTCCCATTGCATTTGTTAACTTTGTAAATTGTGTTTCTCAACCAGTCAATGAAATAGACATATTTATCAAACGTTGTAATTTTCCAAATAAAACTAGACGAAAATTGAGGTGTGTTTGCAGTCAAAACAATTTTTTGATTAGAACCATCAAAATCTGATGACCAAATAGAGCTTGAAATGGCAATTAATCCTTGTGACCAATACAGTCGATTTTCCACTAAATCAACAACAAGACCTTTTGGGAATTCATCATTTGTACTCAAAATAATTTCTCGTCGTGATCCGTCCATTCCCGCTCTTTCAACATAGTTTTTACTTTCGTCCGCCCAGTACATCCAGCTAAACGTTAGAAAACGAAGTTACGTTAAATCATACGGTAAATAACCTAAAAATAGTTAGGCGTTAAATTATATTTTTGTTATTTTAAAACGGAAACTTTTATACTAAAATAATTTTTTGCTGGTAACTCATTCTTAAAATTTTTAAAATTACCCGTTCAGTGGATTTACTGCGATCGAAGTTGGAATTAAATGTCCGTCGTGGAAAAGAACTTTCTTCATTGTACCGTTAAAATTAGACACACACAGTCGATGTCTCCGCTCATCCACCCAATAGATGTTGCTATAAATCCAATCGACAGCAATTCCATAAATCTCAGAAGAAAAGTCATGCATTACACTTTTTATCGCAGATTTGTCATCATTTAATCCTGCTTTGTAGATTGTTTTATCTGACAAACTGAACCAAAATATTGTGTGGGATTGAAAATTAAAGTCGATGCCTCTAATCTCGCCTCCATTTTGTATCATTTGAGTTGTCTAAAATAAAATAAAATAAATTCGTCAACGGGTCTGCTTGGATACTGATGATGCTCCATGCTAAAGATAGTTATTTTTGCAATGGTCAAGCTACTGCCGGAGAGGTCAAAAAAATGGATTTTTTTCATGACATCAATTGTGAACGATTGCACATGTGGAAATAATTTAGTGAAGCATAGAAATTACGTTTTGACGACCATCCAATGAGATCATTTTAATATCGTCGCTTGAAGAAATAATTAGGGATGCATCTGCATTTGCATATTTGCATCTCTTAGCATGTAGTGGATCTTTTACGAAACCAGCTCGACATCTGTGACAATGTCCGGCGTCACTTGAAAGAACACATGTTCCAGGATATAGGCATTGGCCCACTGCTAAAGCGGAATATAAACAGAGAAAAATAATCTTTGTACAACAGTGTAAGTAGGTAGAGATCAAATTCAGTTAAGGTGCAATTTAGTTATCGTTTCTTGTGTGATTTTAACTTGTTTTCGCTTAATGTATACACCTGACTTGCCTTTACATGCATTTCCTGTAAATCGTTCTGCGCAGGTGCAACGAAAGCCGCTATGTTTATTGACACAAGTTCTGCCATTTTGACAACGTTCACTTACTAAGCAGACATCAGATACGTATTCTAAATTTTTGAAATAAATTAGGCCAAGTTAAAATTGTGTTTAAACAGAATTTTGAATGAGGTTTAGCTACCAAAAAAGATAAGTAGCTCATTAGGAAACTCTTAGTATTAATTCGTTCAATCTACTCTTCTTATCAGCTTATCACTGTTAGTTTCAAGGTTACAAAGATGCTAACTAACATTAAGACTTAACATGCCTTAGCGTGTGCCTTTGTAAATCCTTGCCAATACATTCAAACTTACTTTTACTTACAAAAACAATTCCACAGATTACAGCAGTTGTTGTTGTTAGTAGAAAGATCGAAATGAGAACTTTTTGAATGGCGGACATTTTTTGAAAATTGCATTTAAATCTGCGCATGTCAATTCTGGATTCTAATCGAGTGTTCCCCACGAGAAATTCCTCGTCAATGTCACGCTCAACATTGTTTTCTACATGTTGGTGACAATCTGCGTAAAAATGTATTAACTATAGCGGTCTCATTGAATTAATTGTCGTATCATGTCGCGTCAATTTTTGTTACAAATGTACTTATTACAAAAACATATGCTTAGGTTTACTTGGTATTGTTACCAGTTCCATTTTGCTGTGCAGGTAAAGCGTAATTGATACAAATGATTTTCTTGATTCAGTCTTATTAAAACCCACGGCATGCCACTTTTTTTAAAATTTAACTAGGAAAGTTTTTGAAATATTCCGGAATTCCTGCATTTATCGTACTTTTACACTGCTACATGGTTACCTTTCAAATTCCAAAATGTGTCGATCATACTTAAATTGTGTTAATTATGATGCTTTTACTTTAGTAATATTTTTCAGAATAATAAAATCCTAATTTGGTTTTCAAAATAAAACAGCTTAGTTAGTTACGAATTTTAAAAGGAACAATAAATATTGAAATATTGTCCCATTAATTATCATAAAATTAAAATGCTATAAAATATCTTTTTTGTATTTGGTGGCATAGCACAGAGTTTGAAATTGGAACTTAGAAAATAAATAAATATTAATTGCTTAAATAAACAATAGCGTCAGTAGGATTAGGTGTGAAAGACCAAATATTGAAAATGCAATTTTGCGCCTTTTCAAAATTCTGATGTAATGCTATATGCAAGAATGCTCTACTAAAACACAATTTCCTAAAAGTCTACTATGAAATAATGCAACAAGTGTCATGCTCTTTTTGAACTGTGTCTGATTGTTGAGCTCGTTTAGTTGTTGATTGTAGCTGAGTTGGAATATTGAAAGAGCAGTCACAGGAATTTGAATCGTTCTGTTGAGCACACATGGGTAAATACTTTATTGGATAATTATAAAATTATAATTTAGTACATGATCTCTTTTGTTATTAGTTAATTGATTTATGGCTCAGGCACGAACTATTAAAAAAGTAATAAAATTAACAGTAAAAATAAATATGACCAAGGACAGGAATAGAATTGCTCTGGTTTCCATTTACACGTTGAGTAGTTTATAATCATTAAGTTACAATTAAAATGCGTGTTTTTGTACTCCGTACAAAATATTATACGCAAGTTAGTTTGTTTGGTGAAAGTCTACGTCCATCTGGACAAGCACACGTCGTGGGGACTGAACTGTTTCCTACAGACGGAAATGGGAAACAAAAATGGGAGCACTGGCCAATCCTCTTTGAGCACATGTTTTCCCCTTCAGGCTGCATTGTCTCATGATAAATTTTAATATCCCACAACTCATTGTCCTAATAAATGGAGTTATTAGTTGTTAGTAACATACTAAAGTTTTAAAACAATGACGAAATAATATTTACTTGGAATCATGTTTTGAATAAACGTAGGATTAAAGTCATCCATCCAATGATCATTTAAATAAACTTACATATTTATAAATCATTGTCAGATCTTCTCCGTTGCATTTGTTCACTTTGTATATTGATTTAGTCCACTTTTCAATTATGTAGACGCTTTCATAAAAAGTTGCAATTTTCAAAAAATAACTAGCAGACAATTGGGGTGGAGATCCTGTAAAAATTAATTTTTGGTCTGAACCATCTACTTGTGAAGACCAAATGGAGCTGGGAACGTCCCCTTGTGACCAATACAGTCGAATGTCCACGAAATCTAGAACAAGGCCTTGGGGATTTTTAATATTTGTGCTGAGAATAACTTCTCTTCGTGATCCGTCCATTCCTGCCCTTTCAATACGATGTTGATCTCTGTCTGTCCAGTACATCCATCTGAAAATTCAAAAACGTGAAGGTAAAATTAAATCTTTTTGTTTTGTCACTTGAGTGACTTTATCTTGATTAGTCAAAAATATACTCAAAGTAAGAGTAGTACTTGAAATTTATCAGGGTCAAAGCAAGTCCTATTATAAATATGCTTCCATTGCTAAAAGCAATTATTTGTAATCCTTTAAACAGTATACAATATTTATGCAAGTTATGCTGGGGTTAGGAGGAGGTATAATTATTTATGGTCACGTCGCCTCATGACACCAGTTCCTATGCAATACCTATCAAACACAAGCCAATGTTATGAAAATGCTTAAATTTAATTGAACACAACTGACAAAGGAACGACGCAACATGCAACACCCAAATTTCACGAAGAACTATTTCAAAACATCATGCTACTTTTTAATAGCACAGATCCAAATTAACTCGACTGCATTTTGTGTTGTTTGGCTACAATGGCCCACAAAAGTTTAAAAAATTTTTAAAACTTTGGCGCCCTATAATTTCTACAGTTCTCATCTTATTTTGATAAAATTTAAGTTTTTCTACTTCTTAAGTTATATTCTAACACGTAATTTTAGGATTTTTAAAAATTCGAAAATTTTCATTTAAAAAAAAAATTGTTCTTAAAAATTTCACTTTAAAAATACAGGTTTATTGTATATTGCATTTTTTTTAAACTGACAATTTTCAAATTTTCAAAAATCCTGAAATGACATGTTAGAATATAGCCTAAGAATTAGAAAAACTCAAATTTCATCAAAATCGGATAAAAACTGTAAAAATTATAGGGCGCCAAAGTTTTAAAATTTTAATTTTTTTAAACTTTGGCGGGTCACTGTAGCCAAACAACGCAAAATGCAGTCGAGTAGTTTGGATGAGTGCTATTGAAAAGAAGCATGATATTTTGAAATGGGTCATCATGAAATCTCGATGTTGTATGTCGCGTCGTTCCAATGTGAGTGGCATGCTGGCTAATCACGGTCCGTATCCTATATGTTTATCTATACCGCAGTGTGAGAAAGAAGTTCCTATTCGTTCACTAAAGCTTATATGAGCTTCGTTCACTATAAGAGCCCATATAAAGGAGCGCATGGCTCTCCTGGAGCTTTTAAAGGGATTAGACACCCATGTGGGTCCCTAAAGGGTCATAAAAGCGTCTTCTCAATTCCTGACCATCTTGACGGTCAAAAAATATTTTGCATACCCGTGCATAATTAAAAGCTCATGCCTTCGGAGAAACAAGAAACGACGCTTTGTTTGCGAGGCATTGTTCACCCTATCGAACGGTAAATATCTTACACAACATTGAAACATTGAAAATTACCCGGTCAGCGGATTGACAGCAATCGAAGTAGGCCTACGAAATCCGTTTCTGAACAGAATTTTCTTCATTCTGCGCCTGCCGTTCAAATTGCACACTCCAATTTGTTTTCTTTCTTCATCCACCCAATAGAGATGATTATGGATCCAATCAACAGCTAATCCAGAAATCTCAGATGTGGAGTCTTGCATACTAATAATACTTTGTTTCTCAGTTCTTCCATGCACTGGTGCTGTAAAGATTACTTCATCAAGAAAATCGAACCAAACTATTTTGTTGGCTTGAAAACTGTAGTCAATGCCTACATTGCCTTTACTGTTTTGTATGATTTGAGTTTTCTACAAAACACATATTGAAACAGTGTTTTTTGGTTACAATTTTAATTTGTAAAGTATAACTAATTTAAGTTCATAACTGCTTTAAAATAATTTAATAATACAAACATACGTTAAGTCCGTCTAATGAGATCATTTTAATGTCATCATTCAAAGAAATAATTAGTGATGCATTTGCACTCTCATACTTGCAGCTTTCGTAATCTTGTCGATATTTGACTAAGCCATCTCGACATCTGCCACAATTTCCAGCGGCATCAATAGAAGCGCATGTCTCAGGATATTGGCACCCGTTGGTCATGTCTGAATTAAAATTTTAATACAGTCAAATTTTGTAGAGGAAATTAACAGTGGCAACAACCAGCTTATTGTTACTTTGATTTATTACACATATTTTATGAAGAAACAATTAACTTACTTTTACTCACAATGACACCCACACAAATGACAGCAGTTGACAGTGACAGCAGAATTGCAATCAAAACTTTTTGAAAAATTGAAAAATTACTAAAGTTCCAATTCATCCCACGCATTTTCATTCTTGTTCCCAGTCGAATGTTAGAATCTTGAAATAGTTTGTCAATTTCGCCATTATTTTCGTTTCCTTCGCTTATCGCCAGTTCCCGATCTGCGCAAAAATAATTACATTTAAAAAAAGCTACAATAATGTTGTAAATATACACTTTTTATATTTATTATGCAAATGCAGCTGTGTAGCTGTTCAAACGCTTAATTATTTTGTATTTTATTGCCTGTTTTCGTATTACTTTCCATTTTTAAATGCTTTTAGTTCTTGCTGGTAAAAACAATGTTAGCAAGAAGAAAAGGGTATGAATTTTAAAAGTAGTGAAAATTCGGTTCGTATTTTGCTGGAAGTTTAATTACTGCTCCGATCAAAGGGGCGTATTAATTGCCTGCAAATATTTTGCATATGAGTCACTCTTATTGCGGCCTTAAAAGAACAGTTGACACGTTCAGGCTGCTGACAAGGATGCTGACAGAATGCAAATCATTTTATTTCCGTTGGTGATTAGGACGTCTTATGCATGATTATAGAACAGTTTATTAACCAGTCAATATGTTACGTACTGTAATGCACTCATGGCTGGCAAAACTGTATAGTACATCAACAAATCTAACTTCGCTGTCTAGGGCTCTGATTCTCGCTGATAAACTATAATGCCAACTAACTAT
>JAQFZE010002388.1:0-14744 GCA_034695245.1 Dicyrtomina saundersi | reverse complement strand
GAATATGTTTGTAGATAGTTGATATTGTTTTTAGCTAAAAATGGATATGGGTCATTTTGATTCTTCACAGACGATATCCCTTAAACTATTGTGCTATTTTGAAGGGGATTTTTGAAGAAATTTTAAATTATCATTACAAAGCCGTTAACAAACTTCAATGTCAATGTGTATCTCCCCCAAAGATAACCATAGGATAAGAATATATAGATCATTTCGCGGAAATATTTTAGTTTGAAAGGTGCTGTTTAAAAAAAATGTGTTGAAATAATTGTCTTAACTCTGATTGGCTAGAAGTTAGAAGCTAGAACTAGTCTAGTGAACTAGAACTTTATAGTAATCCAAAATTCAACGCACGCGCAGGGTTAAATACTGATGAATGATAAAAGTCTTTAGAAACTAAAAATTCATTAAAAAATAAAAAGGGACATACCTACCTAGGTGATATATAAATATACTTTTTTTTTCTCGACAAATTAAATAAAATTGTCTCCGTTTATTTCTTCACGAAACCATTATTTGATTTGTACTAACTTTTCATCGGCCACTATTACTCATCACGTTCCTTCGCCGTCAAGTTAGGAAGGGTATCAGCTTAATTCCGTCCAAGATACAAGTACTAATACATTTTTGCTCACTTAGTCTTCTTCTGTAGAACTTTTAATTTTAAGTGAAGATTATTATATCGCGGGCATCGAGGGCAATGTGTCCTGAGTCACAAAAGAAATACTCTCCAGTATTGACTTTGATATTAATATTTCCAAATGCACAGATCGTCCGCATCTCAAAAAAAGCTGAAAATCACATATAAACAAGAACAAGTTTTATTAGTTGAGGGGTTCACGAGCGACGGCGGCATGTATTGGTAATAATTTTTTGCCCTTCAGGATACAGTGGTCAGAAAATTGTTTAAACAACATTCCGAGATTTTAACAGAGATTTTGTCCATGTAGGAGATAATGTCCTATTTACCCACTTCCACATTAATTGCGGGGGAAAATTCAAACACGTATTACAAGTATAGATTTAATTCACTGTTCTTCAAGATAAATAAGAATATAAGACCCATGTGGATTCAAGAGACTGGGAATGCCGCCCTGAGTCAATAAAGCAGGGAGAATGCTAATAAATTAAATTTTAAACACCACATTATTTTGTTTAGATAAAGCACCATTTTTTCTGGTGCCTCTCTTCATTATCTCATGAAGCTAGGTGGATTGGATTTCCACATGTATGAAACTTGTATTTAGTTTAACATTCAAAATAGCCCTTTTTCATGTTTTCATTCCCACTGTTAGACACCTTACAAAGTCACCTTAACACCAGCCAAAGTCAAAGTGTCATTAACTGAGTGTCAATCTCTGCCATCTCAGCTATAGTCGCTTTTGCTGCTCTTATTATCACAAACCAAAATCCTCATCTATTTGCCTGACATTTGACATTGAAATTAATTATAAATTGAAGTCAACCCAATCACCAAGTCAATACTATAGCAGAATCAGAGAAATTGCCAAAATTATTGTGAAATAATAAGTTAATTTATTCTGAAGATAAAATGTAAGTCAACAGAGACACCATAGGACCGGTGACCCGGAACATACAGGAAACCATCATATAGAAATAACGTTATTCTTCTTAATTACCAAAAAACTAAAATAAGTAACGTCCAAGTACCTACTATGTAACAGAAGCTCTGCTATGTCATTCCGTACTATGAACATAATAATTATGGGACACTAATCGACCTCTGAAACGTTCTCTCCATAGTGGAAAATATTATGGGAACTAGTCTCTACAATAATTATTGGAATAGTTACGTTGTCAGGAACACGTACGTGGAATTTAAATTATCAACTAATGATAATTCCAGTATTCTAGGGAAGTGTCCACTACACAATATAAATGTAATATACTGCAGTCTGGAGTATACCTATACACATATATATACCAACGATACGAAAACGACACCATGTATATATGTATATTCTGCTGTAAAACCAAAATCCGCTATGTGCAACTTGGAAAGCTCTGCAAATGGCCAGAGAATTAAGTTAGAAAAAGTTAGAAAATATAATAATAAATTAAAATTTTCATCATTTCTAAATACTGACAAGAAAATCTTTGTAGACTGGCGCAATATTAAATCTGTACGTGCATATAGCCCACGGAATATGCTTTTGAAAAATGCTCATTCAAGCACGGAAGAAACAGATACGGATAGATACACAATCTATACGTATGTATGAGGTCTTTTATACATTAAAAATGAAAATCCTAATGTTTACTCACACCCCCATCGATTACATCATATCGTATCACATGGTGCGATTATAACATTATGAAGGAATTTCATTTTCACAGTAGGATAAAACTATCTGTAGAGTATCTAACTCATATGCCCATACATACATAATAATTGTATCAATTACAATTTACAATGGACAATTATACACAAACGACACAGTCAGTCAGTGAGGAGAGTAGCATAGCTTGCTCCTTTTCCTTTCCTTAATGCCTCCTTCACAAATGACAAAACTAACCTAAGCAACTAACGACGAAACACTAAACAGTCGACATAAATAAATGGCGATAGTCGATAAGAAAACGCTTAAGAAAGCAGAATCAAAATTGAAGGCTTCACTCAAATTCAAATCTTCATCTTCGTAATTACACTATAATATCTGCATAGACATTCTAAATGTATATATAAGGAAATCAGGAAATCCAATTCTCGTATTAGGTCTCAATATTACAGAAAGCATTTTCTACGCGTCCTTTTATACACTCCCACAACTCCACAGAGTCTCAATATTTATTGACAGCTGAATTTACCGATTTGCCAATGTCGAATTGCCGAATACCAATTGATTCTTCCCCGTTACATATGCTACATACATTCATACATTTAAAAAGAGATACTATAACTTCTGTGTATATCGTATGATTGGGAATGGAAATTGAATACATTATTCACCACTTTTGTATCTTGGAAACTTGGAACTTGTAATATAGTTTGTGTATGTATCATTATATTTCTATATTTTACAATATTACGTGGCCACCCTCACGTACTTTACTCAAAGTCTTCAACTAAAACTCAAACTTAATCAGAGAACCAGAGGCAGAGCTGGAATTACCCCATACATATATCTATGTATACCTGGAAACCTATATATTCACTACTAACGATACTTACTTAATACAGGTTAATAATAACAGCACTGGATAATACATCTAAGCATTTAAATCATCTATATCCACACTACATATGTAGGTCGGTATAGGGTATAGGTAAAAAAAAACTACAAGCACAAAAATTGCGGGAAGAGATTTGTAAGGTAGAGCTATGATGGGCCTATATGGACGTGGGCTACTCAATCAAACCTTCAAAGTTCAAAGGGACAAAGAAAAAGTATTAGTGAAAATAAATAAATGTAATGCAAGTACTTATAATTATAATAATAGTAACATAGAGGAAGACATGAGCGGGTTTTAAAATAAATAAAGGACTTAAAGGGCATTAAAGGAGCAGGACTGATTATTGTATTCAAATCCAGATAGAGAGTATAGTAGTCTCCTATTTTTACAGAATTTATTTGACACGTACACCTCCTCCATATATGTAGCATTACGATTAGAATATGTACCACTAAAATCGTAATACAACAATGAAATTTTCTTATAGGAACTGTCAATGTAGAATCGTAGAATGGAATGACGTGGGACGTGGGTGAGTACCTATGATCCTATAATATCTACCTACCTTTTACCTAGACCTAGTACCTACTACCTAAAGGCTAAAGGTACCTAAAAAGATGCCTAGTTTCCCTGTACGTAGTAGTAATTACTATACAATACGCGCACAAATATATAGGATTCGTAAGACATGGTATGTATAGTATACATTATGTATAATGCATGGAAAAAGAAGTTCCGATAAAGAGCAGTGATAACAACATATTGAAAGAGAAGAAGAAATAAGAAATGTTAGCACATTGCGTTATCCCTCACTTCCCCTATACTTCTGATTTGATACAGAGTATTTATGTACATTATTCGCCTCTATATATATATATTTCAATCGTTCCTTACTACTTCTTTCTTATAAAGGGATATTCTTCTTTTTCTTGTTCTCGTCTTGAGACTCAGATGTTTGCATGTGTATGTACATGTCTTGTGCTGTCTTCACTTCTTCGTCTTGTGTGTGTTCGCGGCCGGGCCGCCTTACATATATAAGTCCAGTCGCAACCTTCCCATTGACAGCAGTTCTCAAGTCTCTCTTGACCGAGTAAGACGTACGAGTAAAAGTTAAAAAAGACAAATAATAACATATTTTATTTCACTATATTATTTTAACTTGTAAAGTTCTCAAAACAACACGTTGACGTTCTCAACGTTTGCAAGTACACATTTCCCTACACAACTTACGTATACAATTACTTACTCCTACGCCTTCGTTTTACTACTACGCTCGCATATATATATAAACTAACACGAAAGACGAAGCTACTAAATCTAAAGCTGGATAAATTCTAAAAAATACAATTAAAAATATTTTTTTCATTCCTCAGTATTTTTTCAAAAAACAATTATCCAGTCAATTTGTGATCGTCACCATTATCGCTACCAAAAATATTTTTACACTTATTATTATTATAATAAAAAATAATTAAATCAGAGCTCCGACTCCGACCCAATTTCAAGGGGGAAAACAGACACGCTGTCTAAATGCAAGACGGATAAATATATAAAATAATTACAAAAATATTATACATTTTTTTACAATTTTACTATATTTTTTTATCCTGTGCATCTCACCTCAAAAGAAGAATACTAGAAGACTTTCAAAGTCATCATTCAAAAGAAGAAATAGGAAGCTCAAAGGTCATTTTCTAATAATTTTCTAATCAGCATATAACTTTCTTTTACTAAATTATGAAACGTAAAATTTAATTAAACATATACATCAACATTAAGTATAACACAGTTAAAGATATGTATCAAAAAGTATTTTAACGGCCAAAATTTCAAACGTTTGGAAAGAAAATAGTAAAATAATTGCATATAATTTGAGTTTTTTATTGGTTTAAAAAAAATGGTGAAAACCCTTAAGTAACTAGTACCTACCTAAAAAGTAGTAACGAGAGATTGACATGTAGGATGATATACAGCAATTGTAAAAGCAAAATACTTTCACTGTAGAGATTTACTGAGTTAGTCTTTTTTTTAATATAATTAAACATCGCCTTTTTACATGCTTTCTCTACATGCAACATACAGATAATTACTCATGTATGTACCCACATACATGGGTACTACCTCCATAACTTTATTTGCTCAATCACTCCCTTGTTTGATTTGATTTCTGTATATTCAATCCTTGTTCTTTTAATCCTAATCCTACCACTGCACTGTTTGAGTCAGATTATTTCACTTACTTAAAACAAGGTTCTACCAATAATTTATCAATTTTTTACTTTTTTTTATCATTAAAAGTTTAGGATAGCACTATTAATATTGCCATTATCATATGTGTACGTATATACAACATTGACATTCACATTGTCATCACATGGGTTTTGACCTATCCATATTTTCGTATATATATTGGTATATTTGAATTTAAATTCGGTGTAGGTATCCACACCCGTAGCCAACCAACCATGTAGGTAGGTACCTTGTTTTACCTTTGCCTCCACATAATTCATATTTACTTAGAGCTCTACTAATTTCAAATCTTATAATTTTAATCTTGCAATTACATTTTCATGTAAGTCTAAATAGTAAGTCTATATGCATACAGTCTGCATATCTACATCCCTGGATTAGACTAACGATAATTCGACAAGTGCATATAGGTACTGGGTACATAATTACAATCTATTTAAACAACGCAAGGCTTAAGACTAACAAAGAAAACGTTTTAGAGTAACTCCTTGTTTAATTTTATCTCAAAGAGAAGTCTAGATACTATAATACTAGGAGTAATCATAAGACACACACACGAAAGTCCCAAGTGACAAGTCAAATGTCTTTTGAACTAAAAATCTCCAGAAAATATCATGTCCAGCTAGTTGTTGTAGTAGTTAGGAAAATTGTAACTACAAGTTGTAAAATTTTAAGTAACCCATGTCCGGTGATAAGAGAAAAAAGATAATAATGTGATTGAGATAGACGATGACGATAGGGCAGTTCCTAGCGTCAACCATAAGGATCTTCAGACAGGTACATATTCATCCGTTGAGTCTAGTGTCAACAAAATTAATTTTTTAAATCCACTTTTTTTTTTCCATGAAAATAAAATATAGCATAGGTAATAAGCTACCTTATACTTAAATACTTGCACCACAGTAAGGTTCTTCAGTAATTTTTGGGGTCAACTGACCTCATCTAGATCTCGCTTTGTCCACCTTCTTCGTATCGAACTAAAAAATAATTTAAATATTTACACTTCAAAAAAAAAGCATTTTATATTTCTACATAAATTAAAATTATACTTTTACAATAAAACACAGATATTCTACAGCATTTAACAGACTTTAACTTTGTAGTAATTACAAACCTTTAAATTATTAGATAGAAACTGCTTCAATGTACCTAGGAATCTTCTACTTCAATATTAAAAGTGTACGTAGGTGGCTGGTTATATTAATTCCTTCTGGAAGCCCAAGTTCTTCAATTCATATTTGAAATGTATAAAACACCAAAAAAAGAAATTAATAGTCATAACTACATGGATTATACCTAAACCATAACCGAAGCAACTAAGCGATCTGGGATCTAGATTCGTCTCTGAAAGTAATGGTAAAGTATGCGAATGCATAGGATTGAATTAGATTTCACAGAATCAGCATCAAATGTAGGTAGTCAACTAGAGGAATACATATTCGGGAAAAGTCTCGAATTTTCTCGTCGTACAATCATAAAGGTTGTCGTCGTGTCGTGACGGTCGTTGGCGGGAGACACTGACGTGAACGGTCGGTCATTTAGGAAAGGGAAGGTAATTAAGATTAGATAATGGTATGTAGTACTGTACGCTAATCAATGCAATGGCGTGGTCCTGCAGTGGTGTGAGGAATATCATCTTCTCCAGATTCCAAATCATGAGACAATGCCTAAATCTTTCAACTTTTCCGAGCTCTTCTGAGAGCCCTATGTAGGTACTTCATCAATGCACAACAAGCGTACGTAAGTAGACACACGAAGTTGTAATTACGAAAAGTAGTTAACTAATTCCACCAAGATTACACACACACACTGTATGGCTTAAGAGATGTAGAAGTTGCAATAATGCTTAGGTATACATATTCTGCTACCGTACAGAACGCTAACTTACATCTTGCTATGCTACAAATAAAAGATGCAATATATACATACCTACCTACGTTATCACTACCTGGGTAGGTACATATGCGTATATCTGTATTCTAGTTCAGTCTCCACTCAAAGAAAAGGGAAACGACTTTTACTAGTTATAAAATGCAAGAGAAAAAATTTAGAAACGAAAAAATCAGGCACTGATTGTAGTTCAATGTTCAATATATATTCTATGATTATATAGACATTATTGAAACCAATACAAAATCACTACTGTATAAGACTTAAGTTAAAAATTAAATCTTAATTAAGGAGCTCGGCGGCTCCGCCTGTTCCCTATGTCTTTACTGTATGTATGTGGAACGAGGATTTCAATTCGAAAACACGTGGAATAGACCATTCAGAGTTCAGCCCCAATGTGGTCTCTTATACTTTTCCGAGACCTCTTTTAAACACTGACTGACGACTGACATAATGACAGGTCCAAATCAAGAGCTAAATCCAAAGATTAGAGTTACAAGAGGATTTGCTTTGCAATCACCTGATTCTACTGTCACTGTCCAGCACACAGGACGTCACTGCCCTGTTAGTCTGTTTCATGTGTGTTTTATAGCATGTATCATTTAGAGAGAGTGCTATCTGTTTCTTTCCTCTGTAGCAGTATCCTATGACTGCCCAGAAGTGACAATGTAAATTACCTGTGTCACACAATGTCCACGAAATTATGACCATCAACTAACTGCAATTATAGTGACAACTCCTAAATAACATTCTAACTTGATTTATCATGTACAAGTAAAAAGGCTATCTATCTTCAGATATTTACAGCAGTTTACTTTCCACTTGACCCGTCACATCCTAATAAAAAAAAACAAGAAAAATAGGGAAGATATCCTTAATTAAAAAGAATAGATCTACAGTTTCCTATTTGCTCAGCCAGAGCTTACAAAGATAATATGAATTTAGAGTAAAATTTAGGAAGTCTAAGTAATAACCTGAACCACAGTCAGACGAAGGAATAGAGCATATTATGAAATGCAATGCCACGTTTCGGAAAGTATTACAAAGCAGAAGCGACGACGACGACACTTTTAGCTTGAAAGTTCATTCAGCTTATTACACTCCATAGCAGTCCAATGTAGTGGCTGAATGTGAGCCAACTAAAAGGAAACAATAAATATTAAAGATAATTTTAAATTACGTACATTTAAAAAAATTAAACCAAAATTAAAAAAAGTAATCAACATTCCACATATTAACCACAACTCACTAGTCAGTATATACATAGAACCAATACACGGAAATAAGAACATGAGGATAAAAACGAATTCCAAATGAGCGACAACGTATAATTATACTTAATAGAAGGAGAGAACAGATACCTTCATTCATTCAAGAAAAGGAAGTTCACAGTATTAAATTTTAATTAGGAACTCTAACTAATCCTAAGACTAGATCGTTTAGTAGATCCAATAGTTATTCAGATTCAGAATCAGCAGTATAACATTAGCATTAGAATCAATATTTTTAATTAGTAATCATAATTTTTTCTTTAGTACATAATAATAATAACAATAATTATTATAATAAAACTGTATGAATGTTTCGATTAATTTAATATTACGACTACGAGCAAAAAATTTCACAATACGAGTGCGACTACGATTTACGTTTTAGACGAACGAGGAAATATGAATGATGAATAAAAAATAGTGAGGGATTTCAAAGCTAAACGTTTTTTTTCTTCTGGAAATGAATGAACTAAATAATTGTCGACACTGCAAAATGTCAAAAATGAATGAAATGTCAAAATGTGCAATTCATTGAGAATCACTTAGAAATATTTCTTACAATAGTAATGAATTAAACCGTTCGACAGCTTATACATACTGTTACATATATAATATTAAGCATTATTAAAGGTTTTGTTGTTCGTCTTTCCTCTAAATGAAATATCGGTAGCAACAATCAATCGTAGAGCATACAGTAGTAACCGCATATATGTTTACGCATTATATAAATATTATTTATTACGCTACTACAAACATTAACTAAATAGTGTCACTCCCTAAAGCTTCAAATTAATTCGAATGGGATGAGTACTACTTCATAAACCGCGTGAATAGCAATCCATACTGTAATTATTTGATCAACACCCATATATTTGACAAGTAAATACCAAGTGACCTACACTCAAATTCAAAGTTTGAATTATAATTTTAGCTCTCAGTATTTAGACTTTGAACCAAAACTCGATGTGGATTCATGTTTCAAACAGTATTGATTTTGAAACTTGACATTTAATAATGCAAAATATAAAAGATTGAATAAAACTGCGCATCACAAACTGGTTGGGATAGACAAACAAAATTTGTAGAATATTAAGTATATATGCACTTTACTACGTAGCAGTATTTCACCGTCGTCTTACTATTAACTATTCACACACTATTGACGAAATGATGTAATAGTGTTGTATTTGATAGATTAGAATATACGAATAAAACTTACAGAGCTGTAAACTTACAACCAATTATATCAAAATACAATTGACGAGTACTGGCAACTGGGTAGTTATTGTAAATATTGTCTTCTCATAAATTACTATCAAAATCCTTCCTCGACATCCAATACGAAGATTTTGGTGGTAACTACTTAGTCGCTAGTTCGGTCTGGTTTTCTGGTTCTTATGTTAATATATTATGTCGTTTCTAAAAAGCAAAATAAAAGCTGAGAGCACTGTTTAATTCAAAATTACATTGAGCATCCAAGCCTTTTAGGACACTTGTGACAAACTTGCTAGTTTTAGTTATATAAATATTGACATTAATCCTTGTTTGTGTGACTTCTCTGGCCAAACTAAATTACTAAAAATAAATCTATCTATATAGTCATGTTAAAAAAAACTAAACATAAAAAATGCTTACCCTTATTATTTACTTGTTATATTTCAGATTCCAGACTCTCTGAGCGAGATCGAGAACGAGAATCCAGTTCCAGATTGTTCGTCAAGAAAATCACAAAATTAATTAATCACCCAGCTCTCACATACTGTCATACCACAGTTCAAAAAGCTCTCCGTCCGGACGACAATCAAATCAGAGTTATAGCCATCAATATATAGCGCCTTGAGAACCGACATCCGACATCAATACTGATCTACCTGAGATCTCCTGTCTGATACTGATCGAACATTAACGACTTTAGTAATAACAACAGCAACAACAAACCTTGGTCTTTTTACTTTCATAATAGTAAATATTTGGAGTGATTCAAATCGAAATATATGAGAATGAATACCAAGACGAAAGGATACTCTACCATCCTCACCATCATGGTTCTGTCCCTACTTTGCTATGAAATTAAGTTGATCACTGCTCGATCCACTAATTCCATGCATGGTGGAGCTCATCAACAAAATTCACTAACTAAGGTAAACTATTTATTACTCAATAAGTAAACTTTACTAAAATATTTGTAATTACAACTTTCGAGGTATGTACTGTGTAACTGTAATGTCACAACCTACATGCCTACTTATGCCATACTTTAACGACTTTATATTCTCACCTATTTTCTTCTAAACATCACACACAATATAGTATGTACTTACCTGTGCAAGTAATTATAAGTTTGGAAAAGTCGACTCAAAGCAAAGGGTTAGTGCATATTAATTGGATTTTTCCATTCAATTAAAAATAGATGAGCGGTAGTAAACAGAGGCGAGGATGGAATCCTCCCCAACCGCTGACACGCGTAAGTCAAAATGCTGACGACGAAGAATTATTAGATGATGAAGATGTGGAAGAAGATCAAGACAAGGAAGATAACGTTATACCGCCGGTGGATGGGAGTAGCGAGGAAAATTCAAAATTGAGCCCGGGAACTCAGATTAAGCATTGGTTAGACTTGGAAGGAGTCCCACCCTCCCGTGTGCCTGTCAAACTTCATAGTGATTTAACTTTGGAATGTCAGGCCGTTGGCTCTCCCCCACCCATGGTGTACTGGATGAAGAATGGAAAACCTATCGATAACGTAAGTTTTACACATTCAATATTAAATGTTAATTAAATGACGATTAAGCAAACATATTATTTTAATCGTAGTCGAGTAAGAGTAACTAGTAAGTATATGTGCTAATATAGTTGTGTGGATTGTTTTATAGTTAGTGATCTCAAGATCAGGTGTATTAAAGTTTATCTATTGATTTGACATTTGACAGGCTTTAACATACAATTCGGAAGAGCAATATTTAAACCACGTCCATGGATCCGCTTCTGGACAAAGTGGACAAAGTATTAATTCATTATTCGGAAGTGAAAATAAAGGGTTTAGGCTGGGGAAAATGACGTCCAAATTACCACTCCGTTGTATTCGACCTGAGGATGAGGCTCAGTACAGTTGTGTGGCTGACAATGAAGGAAGGCAAGTCATGGCCTCTACCCTCCTTGTAATCGAAGGTACGCATTTACTAAGTATTACATTCCAAATTCTCTTTTTCATATTTCATTGGCTAATCGTGATTCGGGATTTTCTATTGCGTTTGTTGAAAATGAAAAAAAAGCGGGCATGCTAATTTACCTATAATGTGTGATTTTCTTTTCTTTCAGAGGATGATCCATCCGGGGAATTGAGACCAGAGTGTGAGCTTAGATTGTCCAATTTCATGTTCCATAAAAAGGGAAAGCGTGGATCTCCTGCTTACATTATATCATATGAAACCCTTCATATGGAACGAATTGGAAATGATATTGTACTTCCTTGCCGTGGTGCTGGACGCCCAAGACCCAAAATAAGGTGGACTGATAATGAAGGTCAAGAAATTGTTTCCGGCAAGAAGTTTTATGTAAGTTCTATCTGCGTATTATGTATTTTCCAATAATTTTACGTATTCAAAACTGATTAATTTGATTAATTTCATCATTATTAATTTTGTTCTAAATTTTGCTTTTGGGGATTCTATAGGTGAGCTCGAACGGAAATTTAATGATTAAAAATTTGAGTTGGAACGAAATGGGTGAATACTCTTGTATAGTTGAAAATTCTTTTGGAAGTGATATGGGATCCACTTTCTTATACCCACTTCTGGTGAGTTTCCTTAAGTAACATAATAACATTTATGTATCTAGTAGATTTTATCAACTAGATCCATTAGTTGGATCAGTCATGAAAATCCCTATTAGAGTTTCATTTATTCAGGAAGGAGCAAGGAAACTACTACTTTTACAGTTTAATTCATTTAAATTTCAAGCTTTTTATTTTAATTTTTGAATACAGGTATGGAAAAAATACAGTTTAAAATTCAGGCTATGTACTTTTATCAACATAGAATCTTTGTCCATGTCGCCTTATAAATATTAATAGGGGGCACTCATGTAACCAAACTTTAGATTCAGTTCAGTTCAAGCGAGTAGTATAAATATATATAGCCCCATGCATTTACATAGTATGGATTGAGTACTGTAATTATATTGAAATGCAACATTTCTAATGTCCTAATTTTGTCTTCTATTTTAGGAGGAAAAGAAAAGATAAGCTAGCGACGAATGGAGCTCAGCTTTTCATTTTAATTGTACACAAAACTACACTTTAAAGTATTGCATTTGTTTCTTGGATTCGTGTAAATGTTTACTGTGGATAGATCCCGATGAAAATGAATTCAATTCCAAAACAGTTCCAAAATTACCTTCTGATCTGCTCTCAAGTTTCTCAAGTCTCCATGGCAGCAACTTTATTTGGCAAAATAAAAATGTCATATAACTGATACACACTACAGATTTCAGCGGAGCTATATTATAGGACCACAGTGACGGAGCAAGCAAAGTTTTTATCCGAATCCTTCCAGCAACTCACCATACAACAGACAAATGTTTCGTGCTAGTCAACTTTTAAACCCAGTTTCAATTAATTTAATTATAATTTAAGTATACAACAAAAATACGAATTTACGTAGGTACGTAAGGTATGATCGTACATAGGTATAGAAGTTAGTAGAGCGTAGGTATAATTACTCGTTATGTTTATAGGTCTCACTCTGTATGGAGCTACCATTATTATTATGAATTATTATTACAAGAATATATAACTACTATTACTTACATGTTAAATGCTACTCTTTTGAACCTATTATATTATGTACTTATTTGTCCTCATAATAGAAAATAATAAATCAAATCTGAATCAAAAATATACGGAATGAGTTCCGTTATGATTTTGATTTCGATTTATTTTTTTTGATGACAACTGACAAAAGCATTAAGATTATGATAAACGAATTCTACATTAAAATAATCCCAACGAAAGTATAGTGTATCTGCTCGTATCAAAAGATTCAGCTCAGCTATGTATAAACCCATGCGCAGTATTGCAGTCTCAGACGATACGATGCCACACGCCGACGTTAAAGATAGAAGTGAACTTCAGTTCCCTGTAATGTCATAATTCTATTATAAATTTTAAGAATTTTAATTTAATTTCTGATTTTTCGTAAAGTTAAATTTATTTTGATGAAATAGAATGAAAAACTTTAAGGTAGAAGTTTGAATTATTAGAACAAGTAAAACTGCAAAGTTTAAAAATGTCACTTCACTGCTTACGATCATTTTTTCACTAAGTTCAATTTACACCAATAAGAATGGGAAAATAAATTCGATATTGAATTTCTAAATTGATAGCAAAATCTATACCCTGGGACTGACTTGAAAATTTGAATTGACAATTTTAATAATTTATTATTTGTGAGCAAATACAAAATTACTTGGGTAAGTGGCTACCGGCTACCTACGGTAGAACTATATTTTGTTTGATGAGTGAACAATTTTATTATTGTTATGGTAGGTAGGTACGAAAATGGATCAAAAGTGTTTTTACGTATAATGTATTCTTTGTAAGTAAAAGAACATTATATAGTTTGTTGCATTATCATAATTTATGATCAATGTGAAATACTATATAATGTATTTACGACACAGACAAATATATTCATTATCTGAATCTCCATTATGTTATGTTATCTCTAAAAAAAAGATACAGTTGGATTATAATGTGCTCTTGCATGTATGTAATAGAGTAGCTATTTTATTTAATGTGTGTAGTTTGAATTACTCTTAGTTCAGCAAAAAGATAGAAATAGTGTAATCGAATGTAAAATTTGTGTAGACTGTACTCCTGTAGATTTTTAGCTGTAGCGTAATTTTACTTAAAGTACACACAAAGTGTTTCCTCTCTCCCCAATAATATACGAATTTTGAAACTTTTTCAAATAATGTCAGAGAGCCGAGATGCGTGAATACCGATACTACCGATTTACGCATGCCAACGTCAACTGACTAGTGAGTCCCAAACAAATGTCTGGATCTGGAATATAGAATTTTTTAATATTTTTCCAAATAATTATAATTCTTTATTTTAATGAGAACTTTATCCCCCCC
>JAQFZE010002387.1:0-14745 GCA_034695245.1 Dicyrtomina saundersi | reverse complement strand
AGATAGGTTTACTCTAGTATATGAAGGATGATGCCAGTCAAGTTATGCTCGCATCAGCACTAGCATTAGACAAGGCAGTAAATTCTCTCAGTTTCCTGTCAGTTCCAATCTGAGCTACTGAAGAAGAACATACCGTAGGAAGACGAGAAGAAGCCGTAGAAGAACTTCCACTTGGAATTCGATCGTAGCTCGTCCTCTCCTAGCTACGTAACGAAAACGCATACTACACTACTACCTACCTACCTACCTACCTATCACCTTGAATTCGATTTCGATTTCCAACTCGAGTTTTGTTTACCCTTTACTCTTTCCTTTGTATACTCGAATACTTAAGACTTAAGGTTTCCCTCATCTTCTTTACTCACGCGTTGCTGTGCTCGCTGACTCGCTGTGCTGGCTACAGATTCTCAGTGCATTGCTTACATCTTCGGAGCTTGTGTTGTGACACTGCGTTTCCTTTCTTGATGTATTTACCGCTAACATCCTATATTATATGAACTGAATCGTGCATAATATCTACATCTACGCTGTACCTGAGCTTCATAGATTAAGAGAGAAACTTTGTTAAATTCAACTAGACAGGACTTCAAGTATAAGCTAAAAGAAAAAAGGAGACAAAAAGTGAGTGAACCGTAGAATTGCTCTAACAAGAAATAAAAGCCCAAACATTGAATCTGGATAACAATAAGACATTGACGGAAAGTGGTGTGAGTGTGTGTCTGTGTGATCATTCGTGGAGGGTGCGGTACACATATTTACGTGCTCTGCAGAGCCAGAACATAAAGGACACCTACCGTGTTTCTGATCGGTCGATCAATGCACATGTACCCGGATTGAGATTGATTTATTATTGAGACAAGAAAAGGGATAAAGACAGGGGAGACGGAAAAGCCCAGACGTATCTATTATACCCGTAAAAATATATGTTTTGACTTTGACTTTTTTATGCATGTAGTTTTAGTTGGGTCGTGGGTAGAGACGCGTAGTACATATTTCGGTTGTATATAGCATTTATTGGTAAAGGACATCAGTGGTTGTGTGGTAGCTTGGGAAAGTATATAGTGCTTTCGTATACCTGCCTTGCATGTATCTGCGTCACGGGATATGTCCCGAATCTCTGAGGGTTAAGGTACGACTGCTCCAAATTTAAGGAAATAGACAACCACTTTCACAGACTTGCATGCACAACACAAACTTTCACTCTTTGAGATAAAAGCAAAAAATAAATATATTATTATAGACAACGCGCATGTAATACTTTCGCCATACATGTAGCCTCTCTGTACTGTATCCTATGCAGATAGGTAAAACATTGTATCTTGAGGTTGATTCCCTGGAACTGCTTAGCTGGGGGAAAAAATACGAAAATACGAGCCTTTATTTTATGTGATTCAAATTTAGTCTTCCATGGTGACGTGACTACCGCTTGTCAAGGTCTTGACGTCTGACGTCCCCCTTGTGTAAGGGGCTTCAACGAAATTCCTTTACGTGCATACCTTACATTCGTTTTGGGTATTTGGCTAGGTGGGCTGTGGAGACCAGGCTGTCAGCTTTGAAGCAGTAACTTTCATATGCATATCCATTTTATGATTTTCATTTCCACGGAAAATTTACCCTGTAATGTGTACCTTACCTATACTGATTACATGTTCCTTTTGATCTTTCGTTTTTAATAAAACTAATGTTTTGGTAGGCGATAATTGGACGACGGAATTGTATGTGGATATTTCTTCGTTTAAATCGTGTACCGGCAGATACTAACTTCAGCAAAGATAATTATTTCTTCTTTCTTCCCTGTATAGAAAATTGAAAGGTGCCCAGAATGGTTTTAAAATTGGCTGTGTAATTAGTACTAAATATCAATGTAATGTACTTTTCGGTGTAATACATACTACGTGGGAAGAAGTGTACTTTTGACTGTTGTCTTCTGTACCTTTGAAATTGTATGTTTTTCCGTCGTGTTGGTTTAATCGTCAAAGCTCAGCTTGAAAGATATGTATGTACTCAGAGTTAGAAAAATCTGCCATTTTGTTTTAAGTACCTTACTTATGTAGGTATATATATACATTGTAAATGATGTAAGCTTTGACAGGAACTTTTCCTTATGGGAACTAGAAATAAGGATAATAGAAACAAAAAAACTAACCGCAAGTAAACCGGTGACCGTGTGTGCATGAACATTATTACAGCAAGTCCCATAGATGTTCTTACGAAAAGCTGTTGTGTGAAGGTGCCAAAGGGTTTTGTCGTTGACATAACAGCAATAAGACTTAAGTTAGTCTACAGGGGACTAGGTAGGACTTTGGCTCCGTGTACTCTGACTGCACAAAAGTCCCTGTCTATACTGTATCCCATGTTCAATCTTTTAAGGGAGATAAAAGTAAAAGTTTTTGTCTTTTTACTTTCTTACTAAACTGATTCCGACTTTCGGAAAGAAGGGAAGAAAAAGTATGAGAGAGGGGGGAGAGACAAGAAATGCGATCGATGTTGCTCAAGGATTTTATTTTGAGTTCTGTTATATGGTGGCTGTATACTGTATACGACTATGATTTCGATTCCATAGTTTCAAGTAAAGTAACTGTGCTCATACAATGAACTTACGGTACTTTGTACCATTGCAATGAAAATGAAGTAGACAAATAAATCTTTTTGGTAGGGTACATTACATTTTTTGTTGATGGAATAAGTTTTCGAGTCCTTTGTGCCTGTTTGAAAGGGTTCGATTCTTTGTGCCACTGCTGCTTGTACCATAATAGTCGGTGTCGGTAACGATGTTTCTACAGATAGGAACTTCCAAATCCATTGGTTTAAATTCGATTGTTTTTTATGAGTTGATTTGATTCATAATATTAGAAGATAAAAATAAAGGTTTGAATTCATATAACCCTCCCGCTTTAAAACGAACAAATAAGTTGTAATTGCTTAACCAATCGACTTGGATTGAAAAACACCGGGTTTTATTGTGTTGTATAATTAGGTATATTGTATTACTGAACGAGACACAATAATATATAGCCACCGAAATGCTGCTCAGGCCACTAATAGGCCTATTGCAGAACAATCTTTGCTTTTA
This sequence comes from Dicyrtomina saundersi, assembly GCA_034695245.1. NCBI lineage: Eukaryota > Metazoa > Arthropoda > Collembola > Symphypleona > Dicyrtomidae > Dicyrtomina > Dicyrtomina saundersi. Next base: position 11,672 of record JAQFZE010002387.1, on the reverse strand, counting down.
CTATGAACTGCATTTATGACAGTTGCACTGTGTGAACCAACACACTAAACTTTCAAGTTCATTTTTTTTAACTATCTAGAGACTATGACTATGGGTTGCTCACAATCGAAAAATCAGAAAACAATGTACCTACCTACCTACTGGTAAAACAAAATGAGATGAATCATGGCTGTCCAAGTCTAGTCAGAGCCATTTTTGGTAACGTGACGCCACTACACCCGACTAGCAGATTTATATAGTTCGGTTGGACTAGACTAGGCTGTTCAAAAGTCATATTAAGTGTCTGGTGTCTAATTTCGGTACTAGTCACTAGACTAGCTGAATTTAATTTTCACTAGACTACTATAAGTGCACTTGGTAAGCAGCAAAGGGATGAGCGGGCTTACGCAAATAGTTGAGTTAATAAAGTGATTTAATATTTTTAAAAGGACGCGCGGTCGCGGTGCTATTATCACTTATCACCCAAATTGTAAGAAAACATAAAATTAGTTATGAATTCGATACTATAACAGCCCAACACAAGCCTTTCTGCTTTACATGATGCTACACTTACTTACAAGTGGGCTTTGGATTGGACATGATATATTTTTACCTTCTAACTTTTGAAATTGCATCATGTGCTTATGAAAGTGACTTCGTCATTCTGGCTTTTTAGCATACAGGCTACATGCCTCCTGCAGTGCTATCTCTCTACCTCCTGTGTCTTGTACACTGTCATGTTGATATTGGCTTCATGATTCAGGAAGTAGGAAACGGACGAGTGAAGGGCAGGAGATGTACAGAATCACAAGATTATGCATAATATACCTACAGAAGCGGAGAGGGAGGCATTACAGATATATATGACTCAAAACAGATTTCACTCATGCATAACGTCATAGTTACATTTTCACAAACTTTGCATACAATGACAGGCAGGTACATACAGCTTTCAAAATTTTGGCTGTCTGGTTTGGTATATACTACATCAGTACTTGTTTGGGAAAAGTAGCGGTTGTTCTTGGGTTGTCTTGTAGGTAACTGAAAGAGGGGGATTAGCGAGCGCCCATACAACGGACCTGGGTACCAGTAGTACACAATGCTTTCTTGAAGACACCGTAGCCTCAGGTGTGCATGCGGTTTCACTCCTCCTCATGTTTGTCCATTCCTATTCAATGTTGAGCGAGGGAAAAGTTCTCGAATCTTGCCGAGAGACCACATGAAGAAGGAAGGTGATAAAATGATGGGTTATGATGTCGCGTCTTTCTTTCTACTACTTCTTTAGAAGAGAGCTCAAGTCCATATCGACTGCTCGCTCCTGCTGCTACTGACTTGCTGAGCTTTTGTCCGGACTCGTTTTGTTCTGTTCTGTACGTACTCCTGAATCTACAGCTATACAATTTATACAATAAGTTCCTCGTTGGTCTGTACTCTGTACTCTGTAGAATTCTCTTGGCTCTATTTCTGTGCAACAGGTAACCGAGAAATGCTATCGTGCTCGTTTTTTGTGTGTGTTTGGATATACCCGCGATGTAGTCGTAAAAAATAATTGGCAGCGATCCCAAAACTCGGTGTTGTACTGGTATGGTATGGTATAAGTACGACGTACATCAAACACTTACTGTTTAGTGATATTTTCGACATGTGTTTAAATATTATAATAATAATGCATTGGTAGGGCTTATATTCAGCAGTATAGGGAAGAAGAATGGGGTAAGGAGATACTATAGACATCGGCAGTTTGTAACGGTAACTATTAGGTGGTAAATTATATGCAAAGTTAGGTAGATAAGTACCTTTACTATCTGTATATTATTATATGCAAACAAATATGTCCAGACTTTTATTAAATATATGGAGGACCAGCTGCTCGTGGGTTTGTAGGAGGCCTTCCTTTCCATTTTCATTCACTTCATTTCTTTGACTCTCATGGTGAGAGGAGTTGAGAACGTTCTCTCATTTGCCACTAGTTCTCTGGTTGTTCGTCTGTACTCCGATCTGTACTTTCTATAGTGTGTGTTGAGTCTCACTTTAAGTTTCAAGCTGTAGTAGCTCTCTCTCTCTCTCTGTCTGTGTACATTTATTACTATTTACTGTTGTGTTTATTTCATTGTTTGGCAACGTGTTTCTTCTTTCTCCATCGGCTATTTCTTTGTTTCATTTTTTTCTACATGGAATATCATTTTTATGCATCTCGTTGTCGTTTGTGATCGAGATCGAAATTCGTACTCTTCTTTCCCTCTTTTGTTTTGAGGGTCTCTGTTTCTGTATCTGTCCACAGGTCCTGGCTGAAATATATATGTACGTATTTATTTTTCCCTCTGTAAAATTGAGCTTCAATATTTTTCCCGGTTTCGTTTTTCATTGTCTCTGTTTTGTATCTACTGTTGTGGATTTATGATTGCATATTTGATGCTGGAAGAACGGAGTTGGGTAAAGGGAAGAGTAGTGTTGGGTGATTTGATGTTGTGTTCTTTGAGCATAACGAAATAACAAAGTGGAAACTGCTAATACTGCATGGTGAGGCTGACTGATAAATCATTCTGGCGAAAAATTTCCAGTGCACACACTAAATTGTAATACTGCGTGTTCCCGACCCGACGTCAATGATGGTGACATATACATAGGAAGAGACAGTCGAGCGGGGTGTCTACTTACTTATGTAGGGACTACTGTGGTGTATGCTCTCTTTTTTTTCTCGGTGTTTCACAAGTATGAAAAGTACTTTGTAGCTTAGAATGCGGTGATCCCAATGGAGTTAGATACGATCATTTATCAGTCCTCTCCTACCCGTCGATTCAACCCCAGGAACAAAAGGGTAGTGCTGTCGAATTTCCACATTCTATTATTATATTTCTGCTCTCTAAGTACATTACATGGAACATGAGCGTGTTATATGTTATGTTGATTCACTTATAAATAAAGTCAAGAGAAAGTACCAACGTAGTCGCTTGGAATTGCTCGAATTTTTCAGATAGTTTCCCTAAGATGTATTTATTGGTTGTGAGAGATAAGTTCTTCTGTTGCTACGACGTGTGTGATGCCTGGACCTAAGCATATTGTATGCATAGTTCTATTTAGTGAGTGTACATATATCATGTAGTTGTATAGAGTACTATTGGTAGTGCCAATATTTTTACTATTATTTTATTAATTTATAGCCACGGCAACGGAAATGGGTCGTTACTGAAGCGCATAGAAAACGCCATAGTAGTATCTAATAAGCTCATTACATACGGTTAGCGTATCCCTAGTCAAGAGATACACATGCTTGAAGTGAATCGATTAATAATGTGTGAAAAAGTGGGAACTAGCACAAACTGTGGCCAAGCTAAAAGTCTGCTGTCTTCTCACATGTATTTGTACGAGCATAAATCTCTGTTCAAAATAAGCAATAAATTTATCCAAAGCTGTAATTATTGGTACGGGCATTGCTTTTTTAGGATAGACGAAAAGAGTTCGAACGTTCTACATGATTTTTCTCCATGCTCAACACAGTGTCAGTCAGCAGTATGAGTAGTCTCTATTGAAGCTGGCCCATCTGGGTGTTGAGTGGAAGGAAAATCCAAACAACATTTTGAGCCCAGTTGTTCTCGAGTCATTTAAATAATGTGAGGAACCGTAAATAGTCTCTCTCTCTCTCGCTGGTATAGCACTAGTAGACGAAGAGTTTGCATAAAAGTTTTGCAGATGTGTACAGAAATTGAATCCAATGTTGACTGACAGTAAGACATGGTGTGGTGTGTTTTTTTTTTGCTATGCGTGTTAAGAAAAAAATGTATCGTAGACATAGGGCTTTTAGACGTTTACTCCACGAGTGTATTTTCGTCTAACGATAGTGTGTCTAGTTCCTTGAACTTTTAGAAGAAGATTTTAATGGGCCAATTAGCTTCATTTGCAGATTCAATGTTGCGTTCCTCATGATTCTAGACAGATAACAAAATTTTATATGATTTTTCTTCTAGCTTTCTGTTGATGTAACCATTTTCTTTGTTTTGTGATAATGAGTGTCATTGTTGGGTAGCTTTCATGGTAGCGGAAAGTTTTGTTGGGGAAATACTGATATATTTATTTTTTTTAGCATTCGGCATACAATTTACACTTTAATGCTCTCGGATTTGGTTTTGAATTGTCAGCGTCAAGGGAACGTGACACGCCGTATCCCTTTGATTCTATACTGTCAGAGTTGAGCACGGCGTACTTTATGTACTACGTTTTTCTTTCTTTTTTTGTCCCTAAAAATATTTCTTTGAAGATTTCAGTCCTATTTATTTTGCTACGAGCAGTGTGCTGTTTTCTACTATTATTCCTAAGTGGTTGTCTAGCATTAATTATGGTCATTAAGCGTGTTTTTCTTTCGTTGGTTCTTTCGTTTTATACATACACATAATATGCAGTGGAATGGATTTTGAATTGAATCACTCCTGTTATAGTTTGTGGTTGTATGAATTTGTCATGGTTTCGCATATAAATAGTAATTTTTACCAGATTGTGTGGATTAGAAAAAAATTGTAACTGAAGATTAAGGAATCTAGCGGCTTGCCTTTCCCAGCTAGCTAAAATAGTAAGCATTGTACTAATCGTAAGAATTGAGTGAGTAATTTTACATTTGCTGCCAGTCAGATTGTACAACTTGGTAGGTAGTGCTTTTGTTTATAGGATTTGTTGAGGTATAAACTTGAGACGCTGGAAGCATGACCATGGGTACAATGTTGGAGGAGGCTCGTGTATAGGCACAGCCACTCGCTCGTTGATGTTAACGTCAGTACTTCTAACACAATAAAAGTCATGGTAATGGTGATTAGCCAGCTGTTAGTACTTTCTATATTTTTACCATTGTTTTAATTCCATAGTGCCAATCAGTATATGCGAGTACAGCTTCAAGAAAGCAATCCATGTACCTACCTACATATATAATAATTATCTGCAATACTTTTAAATACGTATGGGGTAATGTTAATCTAGACGGCAACAACCAAGATGTTGGACCTTATAGAGAAGGGTTATATTTGGAATTTTTGGATTGTTTTATGAAGGGGAAATAAAAAAAAACAAATTCAATAGAGAATATGAATTCTTGGAGGAGTTGAAAATAAACCTATGCAGTTTGCACATACTTAGAGGAACTTTTATGAAGGAGTGTGACAGTTTGAACACAAACTCGTTGATATCGTGCCAACACTCTTGAAAGGCTTACAACACTCCTTGAAACTCTTGACTGTACAGACCTCACTGTATAATATAAAGGAAGTTACGTTGTATATAGGAGACTCGTTCAGAGAAATGGATTCTCGTCGAGATAGTAATAGATGGGTGAAAAGAGCTAGAAGCCGCCATGCTGTCGATGAGTGATGGTCCCTGTTCAACAGGGTGGGCTTGTCTTTTTATGCTCCGAATCGTCATTTATTTTGTTTTATTTGGTTCAGTCTCCCTGTCGTCTCAGTTACTTGTACACACTTAGGAGTGCTTGTAAAAAGTGAGTCTTCTTATTTTCTCTCTCTCTCTCTCTCTCTTCTTCCCATTTCAGTTCTTCAATGCAATGCAATGCTTAGAGAGAAAAGACTTCTTCTCCCGTACAAATTTTTGAAAAGAGTTCATTTGAAGGAAAACAACTCATTCATCCATCTCACTGGGTGTCCATATGTTCCATGTCTTCCTTCTTTTGACTTTGCCTTTTGACTTTGGAGTAAGTAGTGTATGTCTCGGTCTCGGTATTTATCAAGACGATTGACGCTCCCCAGTCCGACCTGGCTCGGTACATGTGTATCTTGTGTGTTTGTCTTTAAGCACAACTTTATCATCCACGCTTGTTTGGAAGTGAAAATACCAACATAAACTATCAGCAGCCTATAAGAAATCGAATTACATGTAAGTAGGTGCCTACCTAACTAGTAGTACTTATTACTATGCACCCAGCACCTCAACTCCTCGCGACACCAAAACTTGAACGAGCTTGTAACGAATAAAAACACCCTCGTAATAATCTTGTCAACATTTGTTGAGATTAAAACAGTCTACGACAGACAGTTTGAAGACATGTTTTATAAATACTCACTGCTCTACAAGGTATAAAGTATTATGCCTCAATACCGTCGCCGGTACATTTGGTAATCCTGCTTTCCAATTGTAGACAGCGAGTCGTAGATGAAAAGCTATATATATGCAATCTACTTATCATATTATGTTGCACTATTATTGTGGTGTTAGCCATCAGTGACTAATCTATAAAATGCATAATAGAGCAGAGTGCTTTGAATAAAAAGACAGTGACTCTCTAAAGACTGGCATAATTATCATTGAGGATAAAAAAAAGTGGAAACTACACATGCCTTTTTTTAGATTCTGAAATTGAAATGCAAGGGAAGTTATCTGAAATTTCCTTAAAATAAATTATGAAGTGTTCTACGTTGTTTTTAAGACAAATAATAAAAAGGATATCATGGTTACGGTAGCACGGTCGTCTTGATAATATATGTGGTAGTTCTTTTAAAGCATACCTATAAGATAATTTGAAAGATTTATTGTAAAATAAAGTTCATCGGTGATTTAATGGGCTGATGTTGTAAAGTGTCAGGTTAAGAGGAAGGTTTATGATGTGATATTTTAAATTATGTCACGTTATGAATGTGTGTGTACAGTTACATAACTTGGCAGTTTCTCTGTCTCTCTCTATGTACATTATGTACATATATCTCACACTCGTAAGAACTGCAAAGGTTGTTAAATTCAATTCATGGACTACAACGAATGGGCATACATTCTGATTTCTAATAGCTGTGTCATTCAGAAGGAAGGTAATAAAATTCTTAGCGAATGCACAATTGAAGCATTTATGAAGGCGATTACATGTTAGCAAATGCATGTCATGACATAAAATAATGATTTAAATTACAGTAGGCAACATTCCATCTCTCCCTCTATCGCTCTCTCTCTCTCTCTCACTGTGTAGCCCGTACATGATTCTATATGAGTAGTACGTCCCCCCTCATACACTCATATCTGTATTGTAATGGGGCTCTGACTTTGATGAACACGAACTTTACTGGAAGCATAATTAGATTTTAAAATAATACACATGTAGGTGTTTAAAGTTGAATTCCTCAACCTTCCCTATTTAATGCATGTGCATGCTCTAGCAAATTGATCACTACTGACGCTGCCACTCTGATCTGATACGAATACGATATTTTCCATTTTTATTCAACATTGGATCCTCCCATGCATAATAGTTCACTCCACTCACTTCCACGGCCAACTGTTTTGTGATTGGAAAAACAAAAACGGATATCAGTTCATCACATTGCTGGTCTTATCTTTATGTTGGTGCTGGTAGCTGGTGGCTGCTGCTACAGGAACAGAGACATAGGGAGGCATGAGGATACTTAAATAACGTTATATATATGTGAATACAGGGATGTCTCTGTCTCTTTCTACGCTGCACAATATTATCATCATGTGTAAATATTCTGCTTCAGCCAAAAATTTTCATTGTTCAATACAGTATAGTAGCTCGTTAGTTATATAGGAACACATTATCGATTTAGAATACATTCTGTAATAGAGGAACAGAAGTTGGTGTTGGTGCCAGGGAGAATTAAAGTATATGGATGTTGATGTTAATACACTTGCATCCCTTTATGCCTTCCAAACTCCCAATCATTTATTGTACACATTCACAGTTCAACTTCAGCTGTTGTTTGACGCATAAAATTTGTTTAGTTTAATCAAAACAATAGACTACTCACTCATAAATATAGTGCTGCTCTTTTCTACATCCATTACATCTACCACTATAGTGCATCTAACAAAAGGGACCATCCGTACATGCCGTGGGGGGATACAGTTAAAGCTGTTCTTGTTGATTTTGTCAAATAGATTATTAGATGGGAGCAGGAGGATATGGAGGTTTTATCCAACTGTTTTGAAGAAGGCATTTGTGGATGGAGCCAAAATTGAATTATATGACACTTTGGCAACGTTTTCAATTCGAGCATCAAGCTTACATATGTATGTGTACAAAACAAACCTAGAAAATGTGTATTATATGAAGGCATGAAAGCTACTTTTATGACTTGAGAATATATAAACATGTCATTCTAATTCAACGCCGAGCAACTATTATTTCCAATTTGTTGATGAGTTGTATGAATACGAGCGACAGATATTCATTTTGTTGGCTTTTATACGACAAGTTGAACTATAGCGCTCGTTGTAATTCGTAAGCTTGTAATAATTTATTGTAATATTCATTTTTGCTAGTCGGTATCGATATTGGTTTAATAGCTCTCTGGCTGGCTAGTTTTGTTCTGGGTACGTGTGCCTCCATATAAAGACTGGCTTAAAATAAAATATATGAGAGGATATTATAAGTAGGTAGGACTCAAATTTAAGCATTTTATTAGTAATTATTGTGACCTTCGAGAAGTTGAAATCTCGAGTGCATTTAGGGAAATGTTGGAAAGCATATAATTAATTCAATACAATCCTAAGCTAAATAAGCTATACAGGATGTTAACGTTGTATTTAAGGAAAGAAATAATACAGGATTGATTGTTGCAATGCATGTTTAGTATTAAAAGTGGGTTTTCGCAATAATATTCAGGTGCAGAATATATAAAAGTAGCAATGTGAATGACAGTAAATGGATCAACAGATGTTCGTTTTATGTTACATATATCGTTTTGCACGTTTTTGTTTAAAATAGCATGTGACTCTATGACTATTAACGACTTTTAGATTGGATTTTAGATGTGTGCCTTGCTCTATTTTAGTTTGTATTTTAGTTTTACTAATTAACACTTAAAGTTGAAAGACTGAAGTAACTTGAAAATTGTGTCGTTTTCTTTTTCTTGCCATGTCGACTGTAAACGGAGTATACCTTAGTTAGTTACTAGTCTGTGTAATAAATAACATGAGTGTTTGTCTACAGTTTTTTGTGTCTCTGTGTGTCTTCCAGGTTGCTGCTTTGTGACCTTCTACACCCGAAAAGCTGCTTTGGAGGCCCAAAACGCTCTTCATAACGTGAAGACCCTTGGCGGGGTAAGCTATAATCTGTCTATTTGTATTTGTGTCTGAGTCTGTAACATTTTTATTTTTACTCTTATCAAGATTCCTTAAATTACAACTTGAAGATTAGTTGCTTACATTGGAGAGAGTCAGCCAGCGTCGTCAGCACTGAATGAGATTATATCAGCAAGAAAAGGTCAACTGATCTTTCTATTTTCCATGAAAAAATAATCATATTCAGTGGTTAACGGGAGAGATCTTCAGTGTAAACACTAACTTCCCGCAGTGTTACACTATGATAAACTAAAAATCCCTCACAAACTTTGTTATACTATGCCTGTATGGTTTGTCTTGGTGGTTTCCTTTAGAATCTAATGCTTCGAAATTTGTAGAGGTCACATTGGCAGGTCAAGTTGTTCCCAGTCATCCCAGTGTACTTAATTGAAATTGACACCATGCAGGGTTATTATTTATGGGAAGAACTTCTGATAATACTACGCTTAATAGTACGTAGGTACGACCCTTCAGTGCCCTTCACTCCGCAGTGCAATGGCTCACTATTTCTATAGTGATTATGAACTTGACACAATATTTGTTGAAGACACGACGTTAGTGTTATCATGTAAGGTACTTACCTACATGACTCATTATTATGTGGTCTAAATAGTGGGTGTAACAATGGAAACAGCGTGTTATAATCTACACTTCAAACACGGGAAAAATGTTGCATGTGTGAGATATCGATGTCGATATGCTATGCTACCTACCTCTACATAATATTGTTTTACTGTATTGCTCGAGATTGTAGAACGACAAGCACGTTCAGAAATGGGAAAATGGGAATGGAGTTCCAGAACCAAGATGTTCGAAGGAGCCTTACCAACTCATTTACATTTTCCCTGTCGGAATATTATGTAAGTGGAATAATATGTGTAGTGTGTTCTGGAGGGTGGATTGTATGTACCTAGGTAGATGGGAAGAAACAAAGACCGTGTCAGTATTAGTTTAGCTGTGAGGTAGAAGGAACGTCTTTCTATCATGTCATCGTTTTTTCCCCTCTTTTATTATTTGTGTTAACAGTCTTTTATCGTTAGTGCACTAAGCATATGTGTTGTAATCAGTAAGTATTGGTATTGATAATAATTTTAGTGTTTTCGTGAACCGTGTTGTTTTAACTGTTCGGTTTAATTTAATTTTACTGTGCGACACAAGTAATTACATTTGCTTAAATATTTAACTGAATTTTAATCCAATCGTGCGTTTTATGTCCATAATGATGTGCACATCTGACTACCACGTGAGTGCCCTTTAGTTTTAGTCTGACGTAGAAACAAATTCAAGGACTATAGTGATTATTATAATTAATATATATATTAATAGGGCAAGTAGTTGATTTTTAATTTTTAATGTTGTATATTCCATACTTATAATTATATAATACGTAGTTTTCCCTGTACTGCGGTAGCTCTTATTTTTTGTTACTACGCAGTTACGTTTTATTAAGTTCTACGTTTATCATCGTCACTTATCATTTTAGTTTTAGCATTTCTAACATTATATGCATACAATCTGTGATTCATTGAAAAATGATGGCGGTGCGGTGCAGTGCTTACACGTTTTTGCATCTTTTTCCAGGTGTTACATAATCTACTCAGAGTATATGGATGTAGTATGGATAGTATAAGAATGTGCAGCCAATACATTTTTGAATACGTGAATTGTAAAGAATATATCCAGTATTCAACTCAATTCTTGGATCTGTAGTTGCATGGTTTTTGAACTGAATTTGCTGCCTTAAAGATACGTGGTCGATTATGACGCGATAGCGCTTTTGTGAAATGGGCACATTAACATTGATTTTACATTATTACGGCGATGCAAAGAATATATTTAATTATATTTGGCTCTTTGTCACTTCTCTGTGTATGAAAGCGAAGAGAAATTATTTTGATTGTATGTTTTTGCAAAATCCTTTTAAATTGGACTCCATTTGGAATTGGAATATGTGGTGTTTATTTCAGTAGCAACTTGATGCGATTAAGTTCTTACGCCGCCAAGGCGTCCGTCAGTCAACAAGGTTCAAAATGCTATCGTCAATCGTCACTTTATGAATGATACCAGTTATCCTCAGGGATACATATATTCACTTACATGTATTGATTACCTAAGACGTGATATAAATATCGCAAAAATATAGCAGGTGACGTGTTTGAAACTGCACGACAGTCGTCACATTAATCATGTAAATTATCAGTGGATGCAAATTTCGTATCTTTTTAAATTTCTGGGGAATTCCGGCTGAAATGACATTTAATACCTATATTCTGGGAGCAATTGTGGCAGAAATTCATGAAAAACTATCGCTGCAGTAGGTGTGTTTACTGATTTTCATGACATCTTTTTTTTCCTATCTACACAGAAGTTTCAAGTTTGTAAACTGAGGCTGTGAATTGTAATTAATTGATTGATCGACTGCTGGTTGGCTTTTTCTCGTGCGTTGGTGGGCAACTTTTTGTACCACATCAGCAGTGCCTCATTGGAATCTGTCGAGGAAAAAATAGTAGCTGTCTGAAATGTATTCTATCCTTTAGGTTTTAATGTGCCAAAATATATAGTTTCAGGGTACAATAGCTTCTAACTAAACTACACTGAGCCGAAACCCCACGATTGGAAGCGATACATGTAAA
>JAQFZE010002386.1:0-14748 GCA_034695245.1 Dicyrtomina saundersi | reverse complement strand
GCCAGGGATACAAGCTCAGTACACTATGTAGAGGTATCCACTATGAGGAGGTACACTATGTAGAGAGTGGACTGTATAATAATGACTGGATCATTCCTTGTATAGCCGATGCCTGCACTTGTTACACTTGGAGTTGACCCACACATCATGTGACCATTTAAAAAATAATAAGCAAAATCATTAATTTATTTAGATGTTATATACTAAATGGGAGGGTAAAAGTTAAAGTTAAAATTGCAATCGCAGTATTCCCCAGTACTCAGTAGGCATGTAATATAATATTAAAGTGACGAAAGTAAAATAGTACAATAAAAAATAAAATAAATTTACGTTGTATTTTTAAACCATGCATTTCCATAAGGGCCAAATCCATACACATTCAAACTGTCAACCTCGCATCCGGTTGAGTTCTCAATCCCTCTATTTGAAATATAAATAAGCGTAGCATCCCAACACTTTTGCATGGAAGGGCTTGGATTAGCGATATTTTTGGTTAACCTTGTAGACTTATTGTTTGATAGGTAAATTCGTTGCAGTGATTAAAATTAAATTACTGATTGCACTGTCAATTGTGTAGAAAGCACATACAACTGACAAAAGTCACTCAAGTGAAAAGAATTCTATTAATGTGTAGACCAAATCCTATAGATGATGGCAATTTCAGGTTTTATTTTGAACTTTGCCGACATCTTTAGCATCCCAAACTTAAATAATCAGTATATACACATTTAAGTAGCGCTAATTTTTTGTAAATGGAAGATTTTAAAACATTTCAGAATTTTATTGTTGATTTTCTCTAATAGTTTAAACGTATTAGTGTGTAGGTACTTTATACTAACTACTAATACGCCAAACGTATATTTTAATAATAATCAAATGTAAAATATTTTAGTGACATAGAAATGCTACTTTGCTACCTACTTACCTATACACACAAAATTCATTTTTTCCATAAAATTGAAATGACATTAAAATAATAACATGACCTTTCATAACTAAACTTAGCTTTTTTACAATAGTAATTCTTGGACCTGGTCTGATTAACATTTAAATACGATGTAACAAGGTCGTCATGCGCCATACCAGAACCAGAATTTGAATTTAAATGATGTGTTCAATAAAACTTCAACGGCTTAACTATATTACTAACAGTCCAGTGCCGGCTTTGATTCGTTAAAGCAAAACAACTTTAAAAGTTATAAATTATGAATTACAATGTAAAACTGAGTTACTATCATTACAACTTATTCTGCAACTATGACGACATGATTAGAAACTCATCCCTGTGATAGTCAACAATTTAAAAACATTTAAATCAACTGAACAGTTGGAACAGAGACAAAGGAAATAACAGCAGTACGTAAATCTTACCTTACTAATTTCTTCCACAAAAACATATTACAACATTAAAATTGTATTTTTGCAATATCGTTGCTAACAATAGGTATGTTAACTTATAAATACCTAAGTACCTAAATGTATATAACATACTAACACGGGTTACATAGATAAAGACAGTCAGCAATGGATTACAAAATTACTTATCTGAGTCTAAATACAGCTGTCTACATTTTCATCCGATCAGGGTTAACATTAAAAACAATTATTATTATAAATATAAAAATATTTAGTAGTCACACATACACACGTCACATAATTATGCTGAGCAAAATTATGCTACAATACATTATAGTTAATAGTATATAGAGACAGGATTCACAGGATGCATGCGTACACTGTCTTCACCTCATATTTTAGCAACGACTTAAATATACGCAAAGTTATTATTCACTTTTTGTCCCTATTACATTCTAAAAATATTGAGATTTTTCAACACCACAAAAAAAATTGTAATTTTTTTTTAAACTTTCCACGTTTAGTGATACCCGTCCTAATTGCAAAGGTCACAGACCTCTGGCTTGCGAGTGACACCGTTTTAAGCAGACCGCAGCATAGATGCTCACTTCAAAAAGTTGCTCCTTGAACAGATTATTTGGCTCGGGGACCAGGCACTTTCTGTTTTAACGACATAATGTGTCCAGCTTGATTTCCCATGTTTAGTTGGGCCTTCTGGTACTCGGCTAAAAAAACAAAAAAATGATACGGTTCAGGTTCATTGTTAAAGCAAATGATAAGGACCTTCACATTTGCGCACTTTTAGAATACATTTTCAAATATACTTAACACAGGTACCTACTTACTCAATACTAATTTGTAGCATGCTTATAAAAAGCACAAATTGCTTCATTTGCAGTTTTCCTGAGAATTAGGACATCATGTGTACTTAATTTAAAATTTACATACTTTGTTGAAGAGTAAAACCATATTTCTAAAAAAGTATATGTTCAAGTGCCAAAAATCCATCATTACGCACTTTGAAGAGCGAAAAAGAACCAAAAAAGAAGAAAGGTAAAGTTGCATTAACTAGTTTTAAAAATACTAAATGTCATAATCAAAGTTACGTCAAAGCTAGCAGCACAAAATGTTTTTTGCGATGATATTTTAGATTAAAAATAATAAATCATCATATCATAGTAAAATATAACTTACATTTCAAAAAGTATTCAACTCTCATGATTTCATTTTAAAAGTTGCCGCAAAATAAAAATGTATATTTACATAATTATGTTTAGTCACAAATATAAATTAATTCGAAATTTTTCACATAAAGTTAAAATTGCTATTCCGATCATGAAAAATATAACTTGGAGTTTCATTCCTAAATGATTTGTAAGGATTCATTCCATCACGAGGCGTGATGTACCATTTTAAAAATAAATTGCGTCAGTGAAGACTCAACATGATCCATACGTAATTTAAACTAGAAATAAAAATGAGCTACGTTTAAAAAAAACACTCAAAACAAGATTGATGCACAAAATATTAATCACAAACTTTCGAAAAGCAAAATGTTTTGTTTGCACGATTTTTTCAAATAGGAAAACATTGTATACTATTTAAGTTTCTGAAAAGTGCATAAACTGCTCTATTTTACATGTTCTTGAAAAGCGCAAAATATCCTACTTACATGTTTTTGAAAAGCGCAAAATATTCTACTTACATGTTTTTGAAAAGCGCAAAATATTCTACTTACATGTTTTTGAAATGCACAAAATGTATTACATATTTGCATGCTATTAGGATCATGAAATTTTACTGTTTTTGTACTTAGCGCAATTTGTGTTTTAGCTGGAAATGGAGATGGATTATTTTGATTCTTCACTCATAATTTACAAATAATTGGCTATAATTCCACTTTTTTATTAATAACTCATGCAAAACGAAATAGTTTATAGTTGAATTAATAGGTTTCAGTACCTTGACGTTGCTGAGCAAATGCTAATCGTAGTTGATTTTCCAAAGTGTTCAAAGGCGCGGTCTGCATCTGATTCATCATTTGTATACCATTGTCAAGGTTAATAATAGTTTGAGGGACGACGAAGCAGTAGGGTGACGGATTACTTTCCGTAACTTTAAATCTCACAGTCTCCGGTTCCATATTTCCCTTTATCACTCTCCGAACCCGGATTTCATCTCCTACATGGACAGGTCGTGCACGCTCCATGAAGTAAGGTTTTAGAAGATAATTCAACAAGTTTTCTCTCCGAAGATTCGCCTTGTCCGGATTTGTTTCTTTTTCTTCAAGAGTGGTAACATTGATTATGAGTCCTTGCTTCACATCGGGGAAGGACAATATAGATACAACATCGCCCAATTCCACACCGAGATTCTTTCGAATCATATCATTCATTAGGATACTCTCTTCATCACATTTTTCTTGGGAGCCGCCCGCGAGACCGATGCACACCGTTTGTCGACTGCTATTTGAATTCCTTTTTCGTTTTTGAGTTACAATTTTTGCTTTCAAAAGAACTGCTACACAATTCCACATAGGAATTGCATCCTTTCGATCCTACAACACAACAAGGAACAAATGCAAAGATTGGAATACTGAATTAATTGAAATTTATAAACTGTGCAACAATAAATTGTAAAAATAAAAGTATGTTTCAACCTGGGATATTATAACAGCAGCATCATTGTTTGATTTACGATCTTGAACGATAAAGTCGTTACTTAAAAGTGCAATGTCTCCCACTAGGCCAGAATCACCTCTGTAATTTTAGTAGAACATTCATTTCGATAATATTTTCATAATTATGATAAAACTTGATAGAGAGAAAGACAACTTTATTAAAATAAACTTGACACTGTCGTCCAACGACGATAGCCCACAGGACTCAGTATACGGTGCATAATTTTGCTGCATATAAATTATGTGTATTATTACAAATAGTCTTTAGCAGTCACAATTAAAAGATTTTTATCTCTCCCTAAGCTAAGTTAACTAAGTCACACGACAATAACATAATACTTGCTAATAGTTTCAAAAATGCAATAAATTGGTAACAGCTAATTTTAAAATAACAGTGACAGCGTGAGCTTATAAATTCCAATTAATACCTTGAATCAGATTTTTCCATCGCTTGCATGTGCGTCAGGGAAGACGTAGGTACTAATTTAACACTAATTAAACTATAATTTACTAATCCACAGTTTCAACAAATTTCTTTTGCTAGGCAACAATTATGTATTAAGGATCAGCAATTAACTCTGTCTGTCTGAAGCTGCAATTGTGAATTGTGAATTGGCGTTTGACGGGTACGTTGTTTCTGAAGTATGAATGAAGTACTTAACTGCAGTTGCCAAAACACAACTCCACACAATCGCACACCGTGAATTAAGGAACTTAAACTTTTTTGTTTTAAATCTTGTATCTGGCTGCTGGTACGGACGAACTCTTTAACGGTAAAGAGTAATTGATTAATTGATTGTTAAATTCACATCTTTATTTGCCAATTTCGTGAATATTTTATTTTTCCGTCCGTCCGCCGTTCGCTCAGCCAATTCATCCCAAGGTTTGAAACTCGCGGGGAAGAGCAAGTGCTCAAACTGCACTACTTTGCTGTAAGCTTGAATTTCATTGAATTTCAGTATTTCAGTTTCAGTTTCAGTTATTATTCAGTTAGTTTCAACTTTCATTAACAGCCAACAGATCATGCTATCATTAATTCCTTAAACTTGTTAAGTTTAACGACATTTAGTTTTCGATTTTTGAATAATCAAAAGACAGAATGAATGTGTTCGTTCTTTGTTATCACTGATATGCAGTATGAATGTGACATGTATTATGTAGACTAGTAAATTAAATTACCTAATCATAATTACCTACATGTTCGACAATGTAAAAATGAATAGTGCTTATCGATGTATACTTACTAGTTAGTTAATATCTGTATTGCATGTATCGGTATTTGTTTCACATATTGAACGTGTTGTAGTTATAATTTTAATGCACGATGTAATAATTATGTAGCCATATGCATTATTTAATTTTCCTTTTATTCTCTTTCCTCGATTTAAAATATCTAAATATTCACACACTTTCGCAACAGGCGTTTACTAAATTACTAAAATTACTATAAATATCCAATACGAATAATTAATTAGTTGTCAAACAAAACCTTCTCCAAACTTCATAGTAGTTAATCATGTTCATACATATTATTCGTGTATTCACGCCCACCAACAACAACAGATAGTTTTGTGGGTTTGGGATACTTGCTATTTAATGTTTAATATTCTTCTTAACTAGTAAGTATCATTAATGTCATAATCTTTAAGAAATGTGCTCAGGTTACGTATATCAGCTATAATATGATAATATTACATTGATTAAGTAAGTGCAAAACTCACAATATAAATGTACTTAAGGTAGGTTCTTCGGAATTTCAAATTTTTTAGTGATTTTGATTTTTCAATTTAATCATACACAAAAGTATGGGCACATTATTTGATTTTTAACTTATGGAAAACCAAAACTGGAATCGTATCTTTTACATAGGAATTTGTAGTGTTTTACGGTTAGATCAAAATTTGTAATTTTTTGTAAATAGTAGCGCAACGTAACTTAAATATCAATAATCTGTGATCGTAATAATTGTATTATCAACAGTTCTCATACTAAAACATTATCTAGAATTAAGTGTAATGACAATAACATTTCAGACAACGTCACGCATTTCACAGAAGACAGAACAGCAGAACAGCATATGTGTATATAATATGTACATGCATCGCATGACATGCACAACAGCACATAAATACATGAACGAACCACTTTACAGTAAATTAAGGATTAGCATGAGTACTTAATTATTATTACTGTTAACAAGTTTAGTAGCTTATTAGCGAACTAAGCGAACGAGTGCTTGCTTTATTTCCAGTGTGCGTGTCATTTAGTAACCATCATTATTATTGTTTTAAGTATGTTTTCAAACCTACTTTTAGTGTCTAAGTTAGTTCACTAATTTTAGCGAATTAATAACGCGCTTTAAATTTACAAAAATTACTACTTTGCTACTTGTACAATGACAAATGACAAACAAACTCAGCATTGCTGAAAAAATCACATAATATAACATGTATACATATGTAATTTATTCGTTATTCAAAATTTTATGAATATAGATACCTATATACATAATTATATATTTCGGGTATTAAGAGTCCACTGTTCCTTTCATATTAATTACAATAATTATTAAGACATTTTAAATTTTGAATAACGGATTTTCACCTTTTACTTTTACTTACGCGTGAATTAGTGATTAATGATACTTGTGCACTATTTACATAACATAATTACATTTTCATACGTATACGCGTAGCATACATAGTATAGTCATATAAATTGTAAGTAATCGTGAGACGTGACCAATAGAATAGTTCTTATTACGTAAGTGCTTAGTATTTATGATTAATACAAAAATTAAGTGTGAAACATACACAAAAAATCTATTGATATATGAAAATTAAAATACCTCTGCCTCTACGTGTAATAATATGTAGTAATTAATTAGTGCATATAGTGTATAGAGCATTTGACAATATTAACCCCACACTACAATACAAAGTGTGTTTAAATCCACACAAAAATTTGCACTAATTAAACGTGATAACTGACAATTTTAAATCATACTGATCGTTAGTTAGAGATGTGTGGAATACACGAAACAATAAAAATTCACTATTAATTTTTTTGGAAATACGTCACACAAAACACTACCAAAATTCGTTTTTTTTTTCAGAGCTCAGTAAACTTTGGCTTTATCTTTTGTAGTTTAAGTTATTAATGTTTAAGCATGCAAAATTATAATATTTCTTTTAAAATATTCATAAAATTCAATCAAGTAACAATAAGATAAGTACCTACCTACTTAGCTACTTAAATGTTCCTATCCCCGAGCCCAGAAAACAAAACAAAAAGACAATATTAAAAATCTAAAAAATAATATTGAGCTACTTAATTTTAATTCATTTAAGATTGATATTGAAATAAGAAACGCGCATATACGTAATTAATTATTACAATAAACAATGATCAATCATAAATAATATCAAATAATTAATTTTAGTATTTTACTCGTGAAGTGAAGGTACCTTTTAAGTTTTAACCATTTTCATTTTTCGATTTCAATAAAAAATAAATAAATTGTGATTTACTTAGTACATAGTAACTTTATAACTAATGCTTATTATACACTAAACCCGATTTCAATTTCATTCTTTCAGCTTCTAGAAATAACAGTGCTCATGCTTACTATATGTTATGCTAGCTACAATTGTATTTTTTTTTTACATTTTCAAATAATCTGGAACTGTTTTGATTTTATTACATTAAATATTAGAGTATCTAACAGTTTAAACTTTAAACGCAACGCCTAATATAAAAAGGGACACCACACGGACACGGACACATGACATTGAAATGTGCTTCTTTACACGCTACTGGACACGAATGTAGACTTTTCTTTCATAAGATTAATCAGACAGTGACAATAGTAGTTAATCATAATAGTATATAACATTAATGTAGCCGCGGTTGTTATTCACTTTACCACTACTACTACATAATAAAAATCTTCTTATAATCTGAATATATAAATTCACTATTAACTATGATAATATAATAAGTATTTATAGGTATATTATATGAATGAATACGAATATTTTCTATATGAATTTGGAACTTTGAAACATGGGGGCTTAAAAATTTGAAAAAGTAAATAATGTTTGGAAATACGAATCTACTTAAAAATTACGAATTTTCTTTCTTTCTCTACGAATGTTGCTTTTTATTATTTTCTTGGTTAATATTGCTACGACTCAGTGTCATTGATTTCATCCCGGTCCACGATTTCAAAATCTTTCCCAGTTTGTGATCTCTGACTTCCTTCAGACTCCGTCTCGGATTGATCTGTAGAGTTTTTTAATTCTGTTTCCCGGATAGTACTATCACTGCAAAAGGTACAAAACAATATAAATTAATAATTTAGTTAAGCGTATTTTTTTAATAATACAGGTATGTACTTAATTGTAAATATTTATTTCGCAGGCTAAATGCACACACATCAAGAAATACAATAATAATAGTACGGTAGTAATAGTAAAACTTACGCCTTCGGCTTTTGTCCGCTATCAGCCTCACTTGCTACTTCGTCAGATGCATTAGTTTTCCCATTTCCTTCAACACTGTCGTTCTCTTCGTTGTCATTTTCGGGTTCGTCAACACGGTAGTTAGTTTCATGCTAAAAAAAAACAAACAATAAAAATTCATACAAGAATTTCATCGTTAACAACAATTCGCAAAAGCTAATTACCACTCAATTACTAACAATCAAAATAACCCCTCCCTTATTCAAACCTCTAACATTCGAATGGTGCTTCGGTATCAGAAAATCCGAGCCCTTCCACACATCGGAATGAAATTTCAACGATGTGAATTAATTGAATTGGACAATTTTACATTTTATGAATAAAATTACAATTTAAAAACCCATCAACGTCTGCTTTTTGTTTTACGACAAATCTGACTTCTATCTGTTCTGGTAACAATTTACGAGCAGCATTGATGTAGAAAACTGAATTTTTCGAAACTAAAATACTGTCACTTCACACTACCATTTTACACCAAAATACATTCATATCGTGTGTGAAGAACCAAAATGACCCATTTCCAATTTAAGCTACAATCAAAATGAGCTATGTCATAAAAGAAAAATGAAAAACATGCGTAACATATTAATTTAGAGTTTCTGAAAAGTGTAAAATGTTTTATTTACATGTTTTTGAAAGGTGTAAAATGTTCCATTTACATGTTTTTGAAAAATACAAATTGTTTGGTTTAAATGTTTTTGAAAAGCGTAAAATGTTGTAATAACGTCTTTTTGAAAAGTGTAAAATATTCTATGTAAATGCTCTCAAGACATACTTGAATATTTTTGTAGATAGTGGATATTGTTTTCAGCTACAAATGGATATGGGTCATTTTGGTTCTTCATTGACGATATAGTTCATAGTGAAAATATTTACATAAAAGATAGTGGGTAGGTATACCTTTACCAAAGTAGTAGCATATTAATAAATTCAAAAGCATTATAGCTCAATAATGTTACCTTGTACAAAGGCCAAAACGACTGAAGGAAGCCGACGTCCTCAGTGAGATTAGGAAGGAGCCATAAATGATGACGACCAAGTGTCAATCCCCAAACGATACAGAATCCAATGAGACGAATAACTGCGAGGGCCAAAATAAATACCAAAAATCCGGCTGCACCTAAACTCAAGTAGTAAACACCTTGCCTGAAATGCAAATATATAAGAAAAAATATTATACATCTAGCCTTTAGTTCGGCTACTACATACGAGCGACCCACGACTCACGCAAGCGAAAATACAAAAAGAAACAAGTTTAATTATCAGTAGTGCCACGTAATTAGGTTTCGATTTTTACGTAATGATATGTAGCATGGCCAAAGTTGTATATACCTACATACTACTACTACAAAAAAGAACTGATTCTAATTTTAACATAATTAATTGAAATTTGAAATACTTATCTGACCTGACAGATGATGGCCAGAGTGGGAAAAGACAGACGGCGATCACAGCAATGACGACGAGGAATCCAAAGAAATAATAATAGTATGGAGTTGGCTCATAAATCCAAACGTACGCATCGAGTCCATCAACAAAAAATTGTTCCAGGTGCATATCCAGTCGAATCTTTCGCTTCTTCTTCTCTCCTTCCTCCTAAAATATACAAAATGTATTTTTAATGATTTAAGCCATTTAAATAAAGCCAATAATTACTTACACATTTTAACAATAGCAACCAAACGTAAGTGCACAGCATTGTAGGCCGATGCTGAGTCCCTCCCATCTAACCATAAAATCGTCTGTGAAGACTCAAAATGACCCATTTCCATTTATAGCTAAAAACAATATGTACCATCTACAAAAATATTAAAATCTCTCTTGAAATCATCTAAATAGACCATTTTGCACTTTTCAAAAATATGTAAATACAACCTTTAACAGATTTAAAAAATATGTTAGATCAATTTGCACTTTTCAAATACATCCAAATAGAACAATTTACACTTTTTTTAAATCCCAAAATAGAATATTTTACACTTTTCAAAAACATTAAAATAGAACAATTTACACTTTTCAAAAACTCCTAACTAACATTTTACGCATGTTACTCATTTTGCTCTTATGAAGTAGTTCATTTTTATTCGAACTTAAATTGCAAATGGGTTAATTTGGTTCTTCACAGACGATATAATATGTTGTTGTGTTGTAGTTTCAGCACACATGGTAATTAAATACTGCTACTGATTTTACAAATAATCTACAATCCACAGTTTACCAGATTTTAACTGGAAAGCTTGGAAATCCCGACATACATATTATTAGTTAATATATTAACCGAAATACCTTCTTTTTCTGCTTTTTCTTCCCTTTGTCACCCTCTTCAACCTTCTCACCCTCCGCCTGACTACTCTCGGCAGCCGTCACAGTCGCCTCGTTGTCCTTCTTACTCTCTTTCTCCTTCTCCTCTTTGGGGGGAGGGAGCGCGGGGGTGGGTTCCTTTTCCTTCTCCTTTTCTTTCTCCTTCTCCTTTACAGCCTCCTTCTCCTTGTCCTTCTTCTTCTTGGACTTGAGCTCACTTTCAGGTACAATGATTTTACGCGCACGATGAAACATTTTGTGTCTCAGCATTCTGCAAACAAATTAACAAATAAATCAGTTCATAGTAATTGTACCAAGTAAAATATATACTCAAAAAAGTAAAGATTGAATCAAATTAATTAAATATTAATTATTAATGGCATCAGCATCGCTTTTGAAATGGTGCAACATAGAATAGAGAATATTGGGTCACTAATGAAATTTATTTTAGAATAACAACTGGTAAAAATAAAATATTAAAACAAAAACATGTACAAGTCAAATTTGAAAATTAGGAACTCATCCTATGTTAAGTACGATTTAATAAAATACCAAATTATAAGTGAATACAATTTCGTTTTGGAAATTCAGATCATATAGAAAATATAATGTAGGTACTTATATAGCGTACATGTCGTGAGTGAAGAAACAAAGTTACCCATATCCAATTTACGCTAGAATTAAAATAAGCTATGTCAAAAATCAAAAAAGGCAGTTAAAGAAGATACAAGCTTACAGCGCTAATCACAAGTTACAAAAACGTGGAAATTGTTCTATTTTACATGTGTTTGCAAAGTGTAAAATATTCTATTTACATGTTTTTGAAAAGTTTAAAATGTTCTATTTAAGTGTTTTTGAAAAGTGTAAAATATTCTATTTACATATTTTTGAAAATTGCAAAATGTTCTATTTACATGTTTTTGAAAAGGTCAAAATATTCCATTTACGAGTTTTTGAAAAGTGTAAAATATTCTATTTACATGTTTTTAAAAAGTGCAAAATATTCTATTTATATATTTTTGAAAAATGCACAAGGTTCTCTTTACATGTTTTCATGATTATTTTAATGTTTTGTGTGGATAGTGCATTTTGTTTGTACCTAAATATGGAAATGTGTCATTTTGGTTCTTCACAGGCGATATAATAACTAAGTGCCCATACTCAACTTTTCGAAAATATAATGAATTAAATAATACGGAACTAGTATTAAGCTATGGGAAACTAACACTTCCAGGTAGTCGACGATGGATTCTCGAGAAGTAAATAAAGCTTCTTCTCCAGATTTGGGTGCTTTTGCCCATGGCGAGTCCAGGAGTTGATCCACAGCTTTGCATGCTATTTTTTCAGCATAAAAAAACAAAACATTGCATAAATTAGCATTTCATTTACGGTAGAATCGTGGCCGTGGCATGGAATTTAAATTACAACATATGATTTAAATTTAGAATGAAGACAATCAGTGTACCTGTGAAGTACTCGACGGTGTGACTGAGGAATTTAGTCTTTTTGGTAGGAATATTTTTCCTCATCCAGTTTGCAATGCTGTATTCTTCTTTTGATGGCTCATCTTTTGCTTTCGGGGTGGCTGCCTCATCCTTTGTCTGGAAATAACATCAAATATTTTATTACAGTTTCAAAATTCAAATTATCAATTTATTAAATGCAGCTTTTATGCATTATTAGAATAACGACAACGACGAGAGCGCTTTTTTCCCATTTAAAAAATGTTACATATTTGTGTGTCTTTGCTTTATTAATTTTTACATATTAAAATAAAAATGCTGGCATTACACTACAATTTGTGTAACGTTTCAAAAATGATCTAGTACAGTTTTAAATGATTTACAGCTTCCATTAGGGGACCACGCTAAATGCAATGTTGGTACCTTGATATAGACACGCATAATTTGAAACAGATGATTTAGCATATGGTCTGTAACGAACCAAAATGACCTACATCCAATGCTACAAACATAATGAGCTTTGTCATAAAAACAAAATAAAACACATGCGTAAAATCTTAATTTAAGAGTTTTTGAAAAACGTAAAATGTTCTATTTACATGTTTTTGAAAAGTGTTATATTTTCTGTTTACATGTTTTTGAAAAGTACAAAATGTTCTAATTACATGCATTTGAAAAGGTGCAAAATGTTCTAATTCCACGTGTTTGAAAAGTGTAAAATGTTGTATTTACATATTTTTGAAAAGTGCACAATGTTTTATTTAAATGCTCTCAAGACATATTTGAATATTTTTGTGGATATAGTGGATATTGTTATATAACTACAAATTGATATGGGTCATTTTGGTTCTTCACAGACGATATATTTGCTTATTAATCATGTGGCATTTTAGCGTGCTTGGAAATTTTGATATATTAGAAAACAAAACAAAATCTATTATATTGCTTGTTTATATTCTTCAATGACAAAAGGATTTTGCTGAATATGTACATAGGTACATTCAAGTTCAAAATGACACAGCATCTAACGTAATATAGGTAAGTACATATCATGTAGAAAAAAGGAAATGGTACAAAAAAATCAAATTACTGAACATCCACATCCCTAACTACTAACTGCGACTGAATGTGTAACACTAATGCTATTGACTGATAACATATTTATTATTACAGGATATGTGAGGACATAAATATGACGTATGACATATTATGACGAAACGAAAACTAGTACGCAAAAGTTATACATAGGTAAGCGAATTGAGAGGAAGTACTTAATATTGGTACCTAGGTAGGTATGTAAATAGTACATCGCCGCAGGTATATGGAATTCGCACTTTGAGTGCACCAGTGCGGAACCGGCATTAACCAAAGGACGAAGAACATGCAAAAAAAAATTCGCACTGTCTTGTTGCTTGCTCCTTTACTTGGTTTGGCTTACCTTTACACAGACACTTTACACACGGGATGATACACATGATCGAACTGATCGAGATCGAAGCGCAATTACCATTACTGACGGTCCCGTTCGTTACCGTTATGTGACTTTGAAATAATGTACACGCAGTCCTTGTCCTTTCTTATAGCACACTGCCAGACCGTCAGATCTAATAACATAGTTACCTAGGTATTTAAGTAGCACTTGAAATTACAGATGGTTCAGCATTACCAATCTAAATCCCAATGACACACTGACCAATACACACATTGACCGCAAGTGTTACAAAAGATAGAAAATTTGCCTGTCAGCCTTCCGTGTTAAATCTGTGTTGAGCTTACTTAATGCTCATTATTGAGTATTAATCTATATCTATGTATTCAGGCTCGGCCGCGGTGAATCGCTGGCTGTGTATTATTTTTACGTTTTTACAAAATTGCAAGGCATGTGTCTAGACAGCTCAAGCTAGACACCAATATGTGCACAGTAATTTATTAATTTTTTAAATGTTGAATCCTTTTTATTTTGACAGTATCAAAACAGATTTAAAAAGTACTGATCGTGATGGCTAAATTGTTTAGAAATTTAAGGAAAATAAAATAAAATTCTATCCTGCATATTTTGTGAAATAACATCATGAAAAGCTGACCAGGAAAGGGAAATAAGGAAAATAAATCGACAGGCAATGACAAATGAGGTAAATCTTAATCATCTATTCTTGTGCGTGCAATAACCAACAATTGACAGGAAAATTTTAAACAGTTAATGTTGAATGTTGATAGTACATATTAATACAATACATCGTATTTATGACGCATGCAAAATAAATACGGCCAACAACGGCGGACGATGACGGTATTTTTCATGCGATGTACAATGTAATTTTAGGTACCTAGGTAAATACAACAATTGACATTATCAAAGTTCAAAGGTTACGTTACAATTTCTTGGTACTTCAGACAACCGCGGATCCAGAGGGGGGGGCTAGGG
>JAQFZE010002385.1:0-14749 GCA_034695245.1 Dicyrtomina saundersi | reverse complement strand
AAACGTGTCAAAATGCCAAAATGTCGTTTGTCGTTTAAAAACGACATTTTGTGACGAGCAAACGACAAAAACGACATCCATAAATTGGTCGTTTTTGTCGTTATCGTTAATTACACATTTTGCGAAGTCATTTCAGTTCAGTAAATTTTAAAAAGATACAGATGGAAGAATGGCTTTGCGCCCAGTAAATGTGCTAAATAACACGTTACGTTCAATCAATCAGACAAAAATAGAATGTAAGTATATAGATAATATAGAAAGTAAATTTCAATTTCCTCATTTCAATGCTTGTAAAGTAATAGCGAAATATTCAAATTATATCTTTTGATTGTATGAAGATTTCCTATTTCCTAAAAGAAGTTGAAATTCAAGCCTTTTCATTTAGTATTCTTTTTCTTCCGGGCATACTTACTTTACCTCTGTGATGCTACGTATTGTAATTAATTCCTTGTTGTATATATGCCGTTAAGTTAAGTTTGCTAAGTGTTTCAGTTCTTTATTACTGCAATGTTGCTGATAAAGCTATATGACAGACCAGATATTGTCGTACTGAGTAGATATCAATATCTAATTTTTTGTAATATTCTGAATGCAGGTGGACCACTAGATCTCATGAACCGACGAGTGATTTGCGCATCTTCCGAAGCATTGGCCAAGAAGCTGTCTGAGATACTGGAGCAGTTTGAAATGGAGCGTGATTGAGCTGAATGAGGATTTTATTCGAGTTCTCATCGTAATTCATTAAAATATATTAGTAGTAAATCCGTGGATACGTAAATTATATATATACGGTGTTTGTATGTCTTACTCGAGTTAGATATTCATTCAATGTAGGCAAATTGTTTTAATAATGATAACTAAATGTTAGTTTTTATTCTTCTTCTATCGGTGTAATACTGGACGGGATCTCAGTATTTTTATGTTCTAAATATTTAAAATTAAAATCAAATTCTTCCTTCACTTTTAGGGTGACTGGTTACACCATTCAATCCATAGTAATCCAGACAAGTCTAATCGTATGTAATATCATAACGTAAGATCCATAACTTTAACTATGAATTGTCTTACACAGATTAATACTACCGAATACTGAGCATGTTGCAACTGCAGGAGCAGGTGCAGTCTGCTCTGGCTCCAGAGCTTAAATAGCCACTAGCCATTTAGTCAAATTCAAGGCAAAGATACATACTTGCATGGTATAGAGTCTAATGTTTACGAAATAGAAATGAAGGCGAGGCCGGATCCGATTCTTCAAATATTTTAATCGAAAAGTTTTTAAAAATCTACAAAAATGTAATTGAATTACATATATTGAGTATAATGTGCACGCGTATTTAATTTATAATAATTGCAGATTGTAGATTTATTTCCTTACCATAATTCCGATATTTAATAATTACACATTAACAATTAGTAACTAATAAGTAATGACTCGTAATAATGATGGAGTGAGTTGACACTAATCTGCAGTTTTTCGCCGTTCCAGGCACTGTCAAATTTTCTTTTTGGACATAAAACTGCACGTGTAACATTTTTCTGTGCCCTTAGCATGTCTTTATAATTTAATTTGGCGATAAAAGTTTAAATTCAAAATTAGAAAAAAAAAGATATATCTAGTCATGTTGTAACTTTGATCATTTGACAGGAGAATAGTTTAGAAACTGTTTCGTAGATTTTACAAGTTTCGCAGTTTATTAGGTGTTAATGCTATGTACATAATCACAATTAAGCTTTGCTCTGTTCTATACATTACGTGTTCCTAAATGCAAAAAATTCTAATTTTAACATTCTTTAAGGAAGTTAAAACAATTCAATATAAGTATCCATCATTTTCAATTTGAGTCATTTCCTACCCCTCCGATGAATTTTAGTCAATTGTCAGGTCGGAACATATGTGAACAATAATTATACGCAGAAGTAAAAAAGAAAACAACATTCCATAATAATTTTAAAGCTTAATTAATTTTTTCTGTACATTACGTTACATTGGTTCACATCTATTCATCGCATCGTAAAAAGTGCTATGAATGTGCCAAGTAGTGTTAATGTACTTAAAGAGATTTCTTTGATTCCTGTAACGATTAAGTGTAACCGTAATTTTACAATTGAGATAACAATATGGATCGAATAGTACTTTACTTTTAATAACTAAAGGCCCTTTGGGACTTGTCCCATGGCCCGTTTGGATCGAATAGTATATAGGGAATAGTGTGTAGTAATTCATTCACTATACGCCTGTAGAATCGAAAATCAAAATGGACGAGATTGTTACAATTTAAAAAAGTTAAAGAAAAACTACCACTTTTTGGTGCTGTTATTGTTGTGACGCATATAGTTTTAAAAAGTCCTTAAAAATAAGTGTCTAAGTCTCTGATCGGGTATGTCATGTATTATAAAGATATAAGGATTCCATGTAAAACTTGTTGTCGTACTCGTACAGGTAATGCCTACACTAACCTTTCCATTTCCACGGTGCTAAAACTTACATTGTTGTCTAGGTCCATACAAAAAGACAACAGAATAAAAAATAAAACGTTTTCGTAATCGCAACAAAGAATAAAATGATATTAATGTATCAGAGTCCTTAATGACTTACACACTGTGGTATTCGTCAATAATATTGTAGCGCCATAGGTTATGTGTAGGATACACGATTTACAATTAACAGTATTTCTGAATTCTAAATTTGAATTCCTCTACTCGCACTTCCTTTACAACTATAATTATATTATCCCGTATAAAATAATATAATCATAAACGTACTACACTACAACAAAAGAAAAACATACAATAATGGTCACGAATTTTTGCAAATACAATTCAAACGTCTTTATATATATGTTATATACTATCTAAAAATATACATACATAATTACATAAAATAACCTACACTTATAATGAAATTAGTTGTGGTATAATTATATATGCTTTGCAAGTGAAATGTCCAATTATGTAGTACTTAATCATTACTATTATTACTATTATCATTAGTTACTATTATTACCACCATTTAATTTGCGATGTATGCTGTGTACGGTTGGAGTTGCTGTAAACTTTAATAATTAACTACTATATTATGTGTGTTATGTACGATAGGAGGGGAGGATGGCCTCAGGTGGGTCATTTGTGAATTGAGGAGATGATGCTGCTGTGCTGTGTCGTATAAATGTTAAATACTTAGGAATTAAATTGTAAATTAGAAGTTAAGACGACGAAACGTCAACTGTACGGGCATTTGTATTTGACATACGGATTGCTGAGGTGCAGCGCGCTATAAATATTGTACCTAAAAAAGTAGCTAGCAAGGAGAATGGCTGTGATGGACTTTGTCTTGAAAAAACATTGGCGTGGCCATTATGTACTCTGTCGCATAAGGTATATAATCTGGTTCACCTCTCAGTGTGATGAATTTCCATACAGAAACCGGACTCCTTGCTTGGTAGTCTCTATGTATTTAATTAATTACTATTATATCTATATGTACTTTATGTCTTATGTGATGACGTGTGATTGAAGTATGTGATTACTTTTTCTTTTCCCTCACCTTCTCGTAATTTCCCCATAATTATATCAACATTCGTCTGTCAAATCCTGAAACTCTTGAAAACAGGAGCGGGAACTGGATTCCCATAAAAATATTCTCATCAATTATGGAAATTATTCTTGTCATATGAGATATATGGAGGTACACGTACAGAACAGAGTTCTGATAAGACAATACAGTACAACATCTTAAAAGTACCCATGCTATATATATATACCCGGTTCTAATCAGGTATTCCTTTTGTTTTAGTTTTTAGTTGCTGTTGCATCTGTAAAATTGGTATATATTTATTTTACACACGCCTCACAAATCATTCTCATCATATTTCCTATCGCATCTGCGTCCACGCACGTCAAAATTTCTGCTAAACTTTTCTACATTTTTGCATTTCAAAATTCAAAACAAAAATTTGTTTAAGTGTAAATTTCTTTCCAAGTTCCAATGGTGTATTAAGCTTGATTGTGGTATGAAAAGTGTATGAGGATAGGTGAGTTTGAGTACGAGTGAAATCAGTATTTACCGACATTATGCATTACGTATGAACTTTTAGCTTATACTCAAATCCTTACAAACTAATTAAATATGTAATTATATTAATTATTATTATAGCTGTTATTTTGCTGTAAACTTCCTCTTGCTATGAGTTTTGGTTCGGGTTTACGTTTCAAAAATATCAAGTTTAAGGACGATTGTTTACTTTGCATTGTTATTATTGTTATTACTCTTCAAAAAGTAAGAAATACAGCAATTAAAATAAAAATATGTTTTTGGTGTTAAATACATAATATAATTTCCTATGGTTTGCTCCAGTATACTGCAACTATTCATTCTGCATTATACTACACAGTATACAGTACGTAGTAGAGTTGTTAGGATATCAATAATAGCAAAAATTATGTTTTAATTCGTCACATAATAACAACTTGTAATTGTAATGACAATATGTCAATCACCGTGAAACATTAAAATTAAAACTGGTTATATTTAACAAAAACTTCTTTTTACTTGTATTTGTGACCGACTTTCTTATCTTTCACCAAATCTTCCTCTAAATGTCTAAGCGCACGCTTTTCAAATGTATATACCAGCGACATGTACCTACCTACATTATGGTGTGTGACAATCATTGAAAGGGTTTAATTTAAACTGTCAAGAAATAATATATTGCTGCTCCTGTTCATATTTTACATAATACTACTAGAATTCAGGCCTCCTGCCTACGAGGAATACGGCACTACAGCAGCAAAGAATGTCCACGATGCAGCTGCCACGAGGCAGTTGTTGTTGTTACCTGGCAGATTATGCCGTAATAAAGGCCGTTGCTGTGAGGTAGCTGCTGTTGTTGTTTTTGTTGTTGTGAGCTTTATTTAAGTGTCAAAATTAAACAGTTCATGCTTAATTATTTAGTACTGAATTCCAATAATAGACACTGCTTTTGGTTACAATATATCAAGTCCAGTAATTTAAAACAAATCCAATTGCAATCAGGCATATTGTAT
Organism: Dicyrtomina saundersi; assembly: GCA_034695245.1. Lineage (NCBI taxonomy): Eukaryota > Metazoa > Arthropoda > Collembola > Symphypleona > Dicyrtomidae > Dicyrtomina > Dicyrtomina saundersi. Next base: position 9,706 of record JAQFZE010002385.1, on the reverse strand, counting down.
CCAGCAAGGCAATGGTGGCAGGGGGAGCCATAGGGACACAGATTCCTTTACGGCACGACCATGACCACCGGCTATAGTTGACTAGTTGACCGCGGATACATGGGTGGAATACAAATCTGGCGCTTCGCGTTGGATTTGTCCACCGTGGGCTCGAAGTAGATGCTTAGCTTACGCGAGTTGGTTTCATTACTGGAAAACAATGTTTTTGTATTAAGGCTAACATTAAACCCAAGCATTAAGTGCCGCTGAAAACGGGCTAGATTCGATTTTTGCTGTTACAAATTTGGCGGGGTACGAGTGGGCTTGATAAAAATAGCACCGGTACGAGTGAGCTAGGTACAAAAGTGTTGATGATAGAATTGGGCGGGGTACGAATGGTGCTGGTACAAGTTGGCCCGGTGGCCCGGTGGCGTTAGTACATGTACAAGTTGGCTGGGCATAAGTTGCTCTGTATCGAGCGTGAACAGTAGAAGCGATTCCAGTACGATTAGGCTCTGGAATTTTAGCGCCGGCACGAGTGTGCTGGTACGAATTTCGCTGATTCTTGTTGGTTTATGTAACAGTAGTACAGGATTGAGGTTTACTGATTTTTGTGGGCCTAGTACCAGTAGCACAGGTTCAAGATGGCTAGGCATGATTAGTGGAGGTATGAGAAGTGCCGGTACCAAAACAATTGGAGTATGAATATTACAATATTTTATGCCTTTAAAATTCGTTTCAATAAAATATAAAATATACATATATAAAATAAATATAATTCATAAACTAAAAAATCTCACACCATCCTTTCTTATTCCTATAGTGGGAATTTATGTCGGTAGGGGTAGGGGGGGTGGGGGGCTGGAGAGATCGGCGTAAGGTATTCCGGGTTTAATTTCGCCTAGAATTCTTTGGCTGCTGGCGCCTTTTCCGCGGAGTGGTGTTGGTGGCAACGGATTTGGCAGCCCGACGAGGGTTCGGTGGACTCAGTTGATGGCTGGTGGGGCTTGGTGGACGCGGGCGGTTGGGTTGGAACGCCGGCACGAAAATGGAGTATGTGGTGACGTGAGGTGTCGACGGAGGGCAAGAAGTGTTTGACCACCCAGGAGTGATGCGTTACCTCGTTCATTAAATCTTCGAGCTTCGCGGAAACTCCAATCACCAAAGTGCAATTTAAAATCTGGGTGTTTTGTAGACGTGATTAATGTATGAACCCTTACGTATTTTAAAAGTACTAATGCGTAGGTAGGTAGAACTAATAAATCTAATTTAAACACTAACATTGCACAGTATGATTTCTAAAATCCTCGATCCCAAAGGGTGAGAAACAAACTTTTTTTTTATTTGAACTGACTGTGCGTTAACCAGGTTTACCGGTTGGTGAACCCTGATTGAGCACTGGCCGTAAACCAATTCTGTATACATGACGGCGACTTAATTTGTTGTCAGTAATCGGGAATCGGGAAGATATACAGTACGTCATGCATTACGTCATGAAAATTCCTGACACGGAATGACCAACCCGCTGTCGTAAACCATTGTGTAAACCTCAGCTTTATATGTACGCTACCTACATGATTACAAATTGCAGAAACTTGCTGCCCGTACCCATTAAATATATACATTTGGGGCCAGGGGCGGACTGGCCATAAGGAACTATTAAATGTAATTTTCACGGCCCAAAGAAATCCCAGTCCGCCCCTGAGGGCCGTACAAATATGGTGCCACCCAAATTTACTAAATCTCTAGATGGGTACCTTGTCACTCTCCTAAGTATTGTTTAAATGGCTATGTTTAACATAGAGTGTTATGTTTTTTTAAAGTATGACCTAGCCTCAACATTGAAAGCATCACTTGTGTCTGTGTCTGTAATAATAGTATAATGCGATAATGCCACTGTAGTGATAGGAAACAATTTGAAGTTCCCGCAAGATGTTTTCCGAAATCTTAAATTCGGTTTTTTGACCGGTTATTTATACTGAGCATAGGCTCAAATGATGCACCATTCGAACGGTAATGATTAGAATCTAATAATTATGTTCGAGTTCAAGATATTTCAATCGTTTTTGAAAGGTTTTGAAAACCCTGTTTTTTCGAAATAAACCTCTGAAACGTGCCGTATGGGCCCAAAGTAAAAAAGAAAATACCGGATTTTTCTTTTTCAAGGGTTTCAAAATGATCTATCACTCTACAAAATCGGTCAAGTATTTCAAAAGTGTTCCAAAATATGTAAATAGGTAGAAATAATATATTGTGTATAATTTTAATAGACTGGCAATTTTCTTATCACGTCTACAGCATAGAGCATGTATTATGTACGTAGGCATGTGTATATACTAGTTTCGTTTTAATTTTTATAAGAGCATCAGTTGAATCGCCAAACGAAAAATAAACCTTTTAAAAAAGCTTTTTCGTATAAATGCATTGTCAAGCCAAAGCCAATTTGAGCAAAGGTATACTTGATTATTCAATAGAGAAAGTAGGAATACAAAACTACAGAGAAAAGACTGGGAAAGCCATATTCAAAAGTGGGGCTGAGAAAATTAGAACTTATGAAAAATGAAAATTAGAAAATAAGGCTACACGGTGAGTCGGTGAGTTAAGAACGAAAAAGAAGCAGGCGAGTAAAATGTAAAAGTATCATTGTCATAATAGAGGTCCAATCTGATCCAAGCAGAAGGGCCATCGCAAGAGTCGTTTACTGATATACTCATGCTGATATACTGGGGAACGGGTACTTAATTACATTTTCGTAATTTCAGTTTTAATTTCGATAAAGGATATAAGTTCTCTGAGATGCTACTTTAATTAACAAGAACAAAGAAAAACAACCAACGATCTTATAAGGAAGCAGGCTGTAATTTACATTTAATAGTAAACTGTTATTATTTCGTAAATCGTAAAACCGACATCATGTAGCAACATGTTTGTAAACACATGAAATATAAAATAAGGCGCACAGTCATGAACTGTTTCCGGGAAAAAATCCTTGGTCTTCAGTATATGGATAATATAATTAGAATTATTGGAGAAGTTGGCTATACGTGGGTCAAAAAACGCGGTGTGAATCAAATTAATATTAAAAATGAAACTATTTTTAACAAATTGAAGTTGAATCAATTTAAACTGCAAACATAATGTAAAGTATATACTTGAGTGCATTCAACCCATTTAATTCAAAATACAAAAAAATACATGCTTTGTTTTCTGAATATGTACCCTCAAAATTATTTCACTGCACTCCTATAATATTCCTACATCACAACTCCGTTTTCCGTTTATATACGCATTCAACTTTACTCATCATATTTCTTAACATTGAACAATCTTCTTGCAATACTGAACAGAGCAACATACATAAAAAGAGAAATAAGGGAGGCGAGCCTCTTCGATGGAATTATTAAACCTATGTAATATAATTGCAACTTTATTCAAAAAATTAAATGCAACACTGTCGCCCATTGAGAGCATCCCAAAGGACTCAGTCAGTCCACGGATCAAAGTGCTGTTACATTCACTTAAGTACATAGATAGGTCATTCTTATTAAAACACTTATTAATAATTAAAATAATTTAATAATAGTTTTACATTTATTATTCAAGTCCATTGGGTAGAGAAGCTGCATACTGCTATTAAGCTTTTACTATTACTTAAATAAGTAATCCTACATAATTAATATAATTTATAATCAATATTTATTATTCTATTTTTTCGATTTTTCATTTTTAAATGTAGAAAATCTAAATCACAGCGTGTAAAACTATAAATAAAATGATAACTTACAATTTCACTGCCGATTTCGTGACAATACATTACGAAGAGTACACACATATAATTACACAATTCCAAATTCAAATTCGTGATAATCCCATGCATGGAATTATACGTTTATTATAATTTGGATAGTTTAAAAACGAGCTAAATTTACCAATGACTATAATAGGACGCATCTTCATCTCCAGTGACTGCTTCAAGAGGGCTCCGTGTGGCAGAGTTCTCGGGGAAAATCCCTCCCGTCGTTGTCGTCGTGTGATAATGTGGGATGTACTGTGACAAGGAAATTCTTTGTGTGTCTTGCTCTGCAGCTGTTAGATGGATGTTTCCGTTTTCTTCCACAGAGGATAATGTTGACGTAGACATCATTCCCTGTTGGACTGCTTCCGGGTCATTGATACTATTTTTGAGCTTGACCCCATCCTCAAGTTCGCAATGAGCCTCTCGCGAGTGGTTCTCGAGAGCAGTCACACTCGCAAATTTCTTCCCGCACACGTCGCATGGGGTCCTACATTCCGGATCTGGATTATTCGTCCGGCTGAGTAAATGAACTTTGGCGGGTCTGCCCTGAGCGGATCGAGCTCCGTTCCCGCTCCCCCAGCCTTTACCAGGCTGGGAAGACTTCACTTTAGCCGCCAAATCGTTTCGTCCGTGCCCCTTGAACAAGTGTCTTTTGAGGACAGTTGAGGCTTTGAAAGAGGCGTCACAGCCGTCTACATCACATCGAAATACTCGGACGCCGGTGTGAACCCGCATGTGGGCATTCAAGTTCCCCTTCGTGATGACCTTCTTCCCACAGACTTCGCAGGAGAATTTATACTCGCCGGTGTGGGCGGCGGCCGTGTGGTAGGTGAGATCACCTTTGGTCTTGAACTTCCGCTCACACTTGGTGCAGGGGAAGGGCTCTTCATTCGTGTGATTGTAACGAATGTGAGACTCCAGCGCGACTCGCCCCTTCAGCATCTTCTTGCAATGCTCACACTCGAAGAAGACTTTCTGATGCACTTCGGACGAGTGATTGTATGCGTCGAACTTGGTGATGAACTTCAGGTCACACTTCCTGCAGCCACATTTTTTGAGCCCTTTGTGGTAGAGCTGATGGTGTCTCAAGCATGGGAGGGAAGTAAAGCTCTCGGAGCAGCCGTCCTCCTCACAGACAAACGTCCGCTCCATGCCGTCCGTGAAGTAGGACTCGATGAAACCACCCCCCGGCCCAGTGTGGTCTCTCTGCATATGGTGGTAGATGTTGGAGGGGTGGTTGTAGCGGTAGGGACAGAACTCACACACGAAAGGCTTCTCTGCTAAATGCGTTAATTTATGAAAATTCAGGTCCCCTTTCGTGATGCACGGCTTCCCACACTCGTCACAAATTAAGGAGACCCCGTTGTGACGCTCCATGTGAATTTTTAAACCACCCTGAGAACTCAGAGTTTTCCCACAAATGTCACAGACGTGGATGAGGGTACTCTTGTCGTCGGGGTCCCTCCCTTTCGGATGTCTCTCTTTCTTATGGTCTTCCATGCTCTCCGGGCTGGAGAACTGGCGGCCACACAGGTTGCAGAGGATGTCCGTATTCTCGTCGTGCTTCAATTTGTGGCGTGCCCAGCCCAGGAGAGTATTGTAGGAGGCTTGGCAGTGCTCGCAGGTAAATACCGTTTTCCCAGATTTATCTTTTCTTCGTTTTGGTGGAGCCAGAGGCTTGGGTTTGTCGCTATGAAGCCTGCTAATATGCTTTCTGAGGGCTCCGCGAGTGACGTATGGCTTGTCGCAGTATTTACACTCATGAGTTTTAGGAGCGACTCCCAAAACGGTCTTTTTCTTCAGCCCGTCGGGTGACTCGTGACTCCGGGCATGTCTTCGTAATTCGGAGGGGGTGAGGAAGGCGGAGGTGCAATTTGGCTCGGAGCAGACGAACGGCCGCTCCCGCGTGTGCCTCCTCGCGATGTGCTCCCGCAGATGGCCATTCCGCTTGAATGCCTTCCCACAGGTGGGACAGATGAAGGTGCAGGTTCGGTTGTGGTAAGCGATATGTCGGCGGAGATCATGTCTCTTCGAGAAGGACTTGTCTGGACATTGGGGACACGAGAAGGACCTGAGGGAGGCATGGGCGGAGGTGACGTGACGTCGGAGGAGAGACAGTTTTGAGAATTTCATGGAGCAGTTAGAGCACGGGAAGGGCTTGCACCCGGAATGAGCGTTCATATGAAAATCTAGCTCAACCAGAGTTCGACAGGTCTTGGTGCAAACGGGGCAGTCGTTGCTCGTGCCTCGGTAGACACGAGGGGAGGCGCTCGGCACCGGCACAGCCTCCGGCACTTTACTCACTCCGAATCGCTTGACTGGCATTAGTTTCGTCCGGAGCGGCTTCCCACTCAATGTCATTCTAATCACAGGCTTGAGATCCGGCTCAACGTCCGAGTCGCCCAGGCTGATTACCTCGTCTGCATCCTCATCTTTTCCTTTCCCTTCCTCCGGGTTCTCGATCACCTCGATTACAACAAGATCTTTATCAATTTCCAGGTCCGGAGTGAGTTCTGGCACTCCGGACTGAAATGGATCTTCAAGCGGACCCTTCAACTCGGAGTCTTCGCCTTCCTCGTCGGGAAAATGCACTTTAATTGGCCCCAGCACCCGTCCAACATGTATAGCGGAATGAGACAGTGCTTCGGATTTAGTCTTGGATTTCTTGAAGCAGTACTTACACGGGTATGTGGCTTTCGCTCGGAATAATTTCTTGCGAGATCCTCGTCGCCGACGCTTCAAGTGTTTCAATGTAAAATGCTTCTGGTAGTCTGCCGCATGGTCGAAATATCGAGAGCAGGAGAACCTTTCGCAACGGAACTTAACCAAAATGAGCAAGTCGTGGTAGGTCTGGTGGATACGGAGGAGGTCTCCTGTTCGGAAGCGAAGGGTACATTTAGAGCACGGGAATGGAAGTGGAGAGATGTTTCCTACCAAATTGTCTTGTTTAACTAAATGATTGCTCCAGTTGTCATCGTCCTCGTAATCGTCATCGCAAGCTCCCTGTTGAGACGAAGACAACGGCTCAGGCTCTGAGTAATCGTCATCAAAGACAGAATCATGTGGAAGGTCACTTTTCCTTTTATGCTTCGATGTGAAACTGGACACTGACGCAGTCACTGGGACTGACAATACAGAGGGTCCGAGTCCAGAAGGGATATTCTCCGGTACTTGGAAGTCCGTGTCCCATCCCCAGTCGTCTTCGTGAGCTTCGTTTGGAGGCGAAGGTGGTGGCGAGACCAGAGGTGGGGATGGAGGTGCAACGTCATTGCTAAGATTCCCAGTTTCATTGCCACTCTCGTCAGCAGAGATCATGGTTGAAGCTGAAGGTTTGTCTTTACTCACACTATTCAGACTATGCACATTAGGAATAGGAGACGTGAGTCTTTCTGAAATGTCGTCATTTCCACCTTCACCTCCATTTGTACCTTCATTAGACTGCTTCCCGCGTTTTCTTCTTCCTCTCCCGGTCCCGGTGGGATTGGCTCGTGGTTTTGATTTTTTGAGTTGTTTTTTGGTCTTATTTTTATTTTTACGTGCTTTTTGTTGAGTTTTCGATTTAGTAGTGTTGGGTTCATCCGATTTCTTTCTTCCGCGTTTCGTTCTCGATTTTGAAGACTTCGAACTGAATTTATCCGGATTGGTCCTGTGCTCTTCTAAATGATTAATTAGATTTCGATTCTTATGGAAAGTCTTGCCACAGAGATTACAGGTTAGTTCAACTTTGGCTTTGTGCACACGTCTCAAGTGAGTATTTAAATTGTAGATGCCTAAAAGAGATTCATGGCAGAACTGACATTGGAATTTGGCAACGGTTAAGTCAAAGTTTTGTTCCTCGGACTCAGCTGGCTGGTCTGTACCTGAAAGTGATATTTAAATTTTTTAAATATTTAAAGTAACTGACTCACTCATGAAATGATATTTAAAAATAAAAAAAAATAGGTGCGAATTTTTTAAATTAATGGGTAGTGTATTAGGGCGGATGTTGTATTGTGACATACAAAATAATGTATATACTAGTACACAGTACAACATTAATTTTTAACAGGTGACAGTTGATAAGGGAAAACCGAACTACTATCAATTGGTAGGTTGTAGAAGGTTAAATAAATATAAAGTAATAAAATAATACATACAGATACCTTACTTTATTGCAAATTACACTATAAGTTGGTTATGCTCGTTGGAATACTCGACGTCGAGTCGATGTGTCGAAGAAAAATTACTATTGTTTATGTAGAGCTCAAAAAATGTGTTTAAACTATGGCACTTCATGCATGTAAAGCAAAATTAAACGTTCGGTTAAAAAAATAAATCTGGGCATTTTTTGCCATTAGGAATTAAAATTAACGCCAGCAGCTAAACTTTAACCTTTCTTTATACAATTAATATGCGAATTAAATAATAAATTACCTTTTCGATTAAGAAAACTGGTTGTTTTTTCGCCTAAAAATTCGATATCATCGTCATCATCGATAGTATTGAGGTCCCTGGTCGTATCTTTGGGATCATTTCCAACACTCAAGGGCTGTGTCTGTTTTTGGAGTTGTTCGACAATAGATTCGATTACATTTGACTTCGGTTTGGTCGCTGACTGCTGAGCGCCTTGAGCCTTTTCTTCCGGATTTACAAAAATAGCCGGATTAATCCGAATCCCTTCCTCATTCTTGTCACTTGTTGACTTCAGATCCATGCTGTTTCAGTCTTTTGGTCTTCTCAGATTTATCTTTTGATAATTTTAAATTTATAAAATTAAACACTATCCAAGCTTACAGAAAATCCTATAATCATTAACCATCAGCTATTGACTAATTTATACTAAAAATAACGAAATGACCCAAAATATCATAACAGCTGAATAATGAATGTAAATTTACAATCAAATCAAACTTTTTTTTCGCACCAACAATGAACAAGTTGACTACCTAGTTTAGTTTGTAGTTTCAAAAGCCACAAGTTTCGAAACTTATATTTTGCAACATTCAACATTTGAAGCACCATCTTAATTTAATGTGCTTCTAGAAACCCAGTCAATTTTTGGTGTTGATAATTGATAATAATATTCAATAGGTATAATACATAATTAGACTACAGTCAACATGCATTCAACAGACAGCAGGAAAATAGACCACCACACAACAACAAAACTGGACGTTTTGGATTCAATGGTTGACTGATGATTTTGGTTCATTTACTGTTTATAAGGGTATATAAAGTTCATCGCAACATTAAATTAATACTATTACAAATTACGAAAATATTTAAATTACTTACTGACTCATTGATTCTTGACTTCGTATCGTAAACGTAAATCATAAACACGACTCCCATAGCTTAGCCCACAAGATCAAATCTGATCTGAAACGACCATCGTATGATTTTCGGATTCGGATTTGTCAACTGTATAATCTGAAGATGTATTTAACATCAATCAGAAAAAAGATTTTAACCGCTGAAGTTTGTACTGAATTTTGATTCCTAATTTTCAAATTTGACGACTTCCAATTAGAATTTGGAGGTATTGCATTTTTATTGCTTGATGCAGTACATGTCAAATTAGTTTAAATTGCTGCACCTCCCGTCACCTGTCCCGTCTTCTCCTCACCTGCGTGTCTGGCTGCCTGGCATTACAAAAAATAAAGATGCGAGTCTTTTGACAGCGTAGTTTTCTTTCGCGTATGCTGTACCCTACCTACCCTATCTATACCAGTATACCACACTGTATTAGTCTTGAGGGAAGTGTTCACAAATAACGTTGTTGTCACATTTGGTCAATTTTCTTACCCCCCACCAGCCCTCGTCCCGAATCCTTAAGGACAAGTCGACAAGCCTACCTACCTACGGGAATAATGACGCCATGTGCGAACGATCCCTTCCGCATTCCGTAGCCCTTGCGATTTGCGATAGTGTCTCTTGGGGGATTTATCTGAT
>JAQFZE010002384.1:0-14750 GCA_034695245.1 Dicyrtomina saundersi | reverse complement strand
TATACTAAATAATTAACAAACCAAAGTACAACAGGCAATTTGTTTAGTACAGAAAAAGGTAGAAGCCCACACAGCATATACAAGCGCAGTGATAAAGATTTTTCTAATATTAATTAGAAGTTAATTTGACATCAATCTAATTCATTTTGATTGTAGGTTAAATTGGATATGGGTCATGTTGGTTTTTCACAGACGATATGTACTATAGGTAATGCTTAATCTAAAATAAAAAAGAACATACGAAATTTAAAATTCAAATTAATTGCGTATACTCTTACTTTGAGGTTCATTCGCTCCCAATATGTTTCGAGAAGAATACAGAGTTCTTGTGCTCGTCCCAATGCGAAAACAGGAATGAGAACTTTACCACCATTATCCACACAATTGTGGACTTTTTTCAAGAAATCTCTCTCCCGACAACGTTTAGAATCACGAATGGTTGTTGCATATGTGGACTCTGTAATTAAAACATCTGGACGACATCGATCAATCCAAGCAGCTCCCAAATGACGATCTGGCGTCATGTTGTAATCCCCCTATTATGAGAAGCGCATAATTTAGTAAGTCGCCAAAATTTTAAATAGCAAAAATTATACTGCTAAACTTTAGAACTTAGAATTAAAGATAATTCACATAAATTGGGTTAAGTTTACTCCATATTACACACTAAATGACAAACTTACAGTATAAACAGTGCATAGTTGACCAACTTTAATACTAAACATAGCCGCCCCAAGTACATGGCCAGCGTAATAAGGCTTGATTTCCAATTCATCGTCCACCATCAGAGTTTGATGAAGGTTAACGGGAATCACTTTCTTCATACATTCTTTGATTTGGGCTGAGGTGAAAAAATCTCTCTCACCTTTTCGGTCCACAACAACTTTCCTCATGTCTTCCTGTAATTCCAAAAATGTCATTATTAAATAATAATACATGGAATATGGACAAAAAAAATAAACGGTTTACATGATCATCAAAACTAATATGTAGTAAGTATTAATACAAAAAGTGAATTAGCATCGCAATAACTTACCAATAAAATGGGACAAATAGCTTTTGTAGGATGTGTCATGTAGATGGGCCCATTGTAGCCCACTATTTCTGTCATGTAAGGCAATGCACCACAATGATCCAAATGGAAATGAGAAATTATCACACAATCCAAGTATTCTGTGAGGGTCATTTTATTATTAGTGATCAAAGAAAAGTCTGGGAATTTTCGCTACAAGTAAAATTTAAAAAATAAATCCTATTCATTATTCAGCCTTTCTTTGCCTTTATTTTTTCTCTATAGGTATAGGTATTAAACTAATTTAACGGTGTATAATAATTACAATATTCATAGCATAGCAAATTTATTCATATAGAACTACAAAAAACGAGGCAACAAGCACTGCTAATAGCCGATCGATACCGACAGGCTGGTTCGAAAGTTTCTTACTTCGTCCGGGTATCCCATGTGCATTCCACAATCCAACATTATATTTTTACCGCCCATGTGGATTAATATACAACTTCTGCCCACGTCCTGGCCAGCACCTGTAAAAACACAATAATAAAAAAATTAGATAAACGTGGTCCTTGAACTATCTTGTATAGGCAGTAGTAAAATCCTGCAGAATTATTGTCAAAAATGTCAAAATGCTTTAATACAACAAAACGAAATATCAGGCCCTGGACAGATTGCAAACCATAAATTTTTCTGATTGCATTACACCTACAACCTACCTAAAGGTGTTATCTTTATTTCGGACATGATCCTCTCTTCCGTGGAGACAACTTGACAGAGACAATGATTAGTATAATTAAAATCACGAATCACGGTTGACGGTTTCCTAATGCCTATTTCGGTGTCGGCAAACCGGCTCACTTTATACGTAGTTGTAGCTGCAGTTGTAAATGTAAAGCACCGCACAAAATGTAAGATTACGAACGACAACGCTATAATAAATATAAAGATGCAGACACTTCTAACTTTCCATGTTCAATGTTTCATTAAAATTGCAAACACTTGTGCCACGAGCGTGGAATTTCAATTTCCACTTTCTTTAGTATGATATCTTTTGTCTTTTTTAGAGATTTGTAGCAAATAATATCACCGAACCGAAGTACTTATCAACAGAAATACAAAAGTGTAGAATGTGTAGATGTAGAAGAAGGAAGAACAGAATTTTATTGGAAGAAGAAAAGCAGCTAGAAATTATACTTTCGCGGTTAGTTGTATCGCGCAAAATTCAAGTTTGCTGTTGATATCCTTGTGTTCTAATAACATATTTAAACATAAACATGGAGCTTTATTTATTTTATTTTATTTAAATTGATCGTTTGATCGTTTATTAACGTTCAACATTAGCATGATAAACATAATAAATCAATAAAACTGATTCCTTTGAAACTTCGATCATTTATCCACATTTAATAAATTGTGCAGATTAACAAAGGTACAAAAATGGTAATAATTTCTATTTTTTTAGTTAGCATCAAAATAACCATGTAGGTAATTATATTTTAGGAAGGACAGTCCGTGATATTAATCCCAATTAATTAAATTATACAACCAGTAGAGGCTTATTTTAAGAAAGGGTAATGTAAAATACACTCGAAAGACTTAGTGTGTTGTGTTGTGACATAAGAAAGCACATACCCATGCATACATATTTATGTCATGTCACATTTATATTTGCGCACAGTGCACAGTCGTACAGTCGTACTTGTAAGGAAGTACATTCATGTGCATAGTATAGAATAATGAAGTAATAATTTCAAAAGTAAAAGTTGGCTTTCTTCAAAATCACATTGCTCCAATTCAACACCCCACATAATTACCAGACACACGTAATAAATTGTGGAGCTGAACAGGCAGTACAAGCAAATAGTAATATATGTATATGTATATGAAATAAATAGGAACTTTGCTGTTATTACCACAGCAGAATATAGGCCTGATGAATTACTGATGAAAGTACACAAATTAAAAATTTATATAAGTAGTAATAATTATTATGTAGCACGCAAAATTAAATTACAAATAAATCCACATTCAATCGTCATTATCAGACTCGTCCAAATACTCGCTAACTTGGTTATCATTTTCATTGGGATCTGCTAAAGCATTTTGTATCAGACTTTTGACTTTGGGGTCATAACAGAGATCCAACGGAGTTTCTCCGTTTTTATTCGCTATTCTGGGATCAGCTTCGTTCTCAAGAAGGAGCTTTACAATTGTTGCGTGTGATTTACTGCAGGCATTGTGCAAGGGGGTGTCACCAATTTTGTTCTGATAAAGTATAAAATATTTAAAAATTTTTAATAGTATTTACACATATTATGCTACAGCATTTATTATTTTTTACATGGATCGTGATTCTACAATGTAAATTCAGCAACGGCAGTGTTCAACTTTTTGAGATAAATCATATATAGTATTATTCTCTTACTTGTGCAGACATAAATTGCTTTGAATTATGAAACTGTTTGGACGCTTGACGAATTATTTCTTGAACACAGTCATAATGCCCACCTCTCGCCGACCTATATTAAGTGAGACAAGACCACATGGAAGCATGAAAAAATAGCCAGGATTATAACTATACACTTAAATGGTAAATAAATTCATGTATTATTTTAAGTTGAATATTTAGCATGCTATTAATTAGTCTATACCAATGAAGTGGACTGTTCCCGGATGAATCCAATCCCGTCGGACTCACGCCGTTTTTCAAACATTCTCGAAGAAATTCTAAGTTACCACGCCGGGCAGCATCATGTACAGGATTATCCACTGTGTCAGTCTTCAATTCAACTATATATAGGCGGATATGAAATAGAACATGGACTCATAATTGCTTTCTTTAGCTAAGGTTATTAAAATTACGGGTACACTCTTTTACCAAATGTATAGAATGTAGGAATTATACTCACCATAGTTGGAAGGAATAAGACCAGATTTAGTCCCACAACGAGCTTTCCACCAGTCAGGGTTCGTCATTTGTTCCGTAATGTACAGAATATCCCCTTCGTTAAAGGATAATTCATCATCCTATAAAATAAAATAAAAAAATATAAACCAGCTGAATGCTGAGCTCACTAGTGATGCAACAGCAGCATAATGTCGTCTGTGAAGAACCAAAATTACCCATATCCATTTGTAGAAAAAAACAATATCCACTGTCCACAAAAATATTGAAACATGAATGTCTTGAAAGCATTTAAATAGAGTATTTTACACTTTTTTAAAATATGTAAATAGAACATCTTACACTTTTCAAAAACATGGAATTAGAACATTTTGCACCTTTTCAAAAACATGGAATTAGACATTTTTGCACCTTTTCAAAAACATGGAATTAGAACATTTTTATGTTTTTCAAAAACTCTAATTAACACTTTACGCATGTTTCTCATTTTGTTTTTATGACATAGCTCATTTTGATTGTAGCTAAAAATGGATATGGGTCATTTTGGTTCTTCACAGACGATATTAATTATAATCTACGGCTGCTCGTCTTATTAACTGGAAAAAATTAATATTATATTAAACACTGAAAAAAATATTCAAAAACGTCAAACGTACTTGCTGAGCTGTGTATGTGTAGAGTGCCCGTACAACCTTCACTTGTCCTAAGACGGTTAAAAATTTTAAACAAACCCATTAAATGATTCATTTTACCTCAAGCTATTTAGCTCAATACTAATTGTTTTTTTTCTGTGAGAATGTATATTCTTTATTGACTTTGTAGTAATCATAGATTGATAATACTAATTGTCATTAACGATAAAAGTCCAGTTTGCCTGAAAATAATGAGGATTTTTGCTCGTTGGTTTTGTTCCCACCGTCTGTCATTGAAATTGGTGGCGAAAACAAACTTACAGAATAATCCTAAAAAAGAAGTACTACTTAAACCACTAATACTACTACCAGTCACCAGTTAGGGGCTAATAACTTAATAACAATTAGTTAAAACTTACCCGGTTTAGGAGCAATTTTCGGGGGTGGTGGCCGTGCCATTTTTTAAAAGGTTTTTGCGGCTATCTATAGTCTTTCAAAATGTTAAAACATATAGGAGCAATACGTGTTTACTGTCAAAATTTCCTCCGTTCTACAACTACTACTACTGCGGTGTGTGTGGAAGGTAGAAATTATTCAAATTCAAAAAGTCTTCAACCTGTTATTGATATAGCCAGAAGAAAATCAGAGAGATTTTGGAAATTGACTAATGCAAAGAAATTGCAGCCTCTTGGTAAGTTACTTAAAATAAATTATAAAGTTTAAGTGGGTCTATGTAAGTACTTTAATTTAGTTCCTTCTTACAATAATTAGTATCAACTAGGTTTGGGTGTCGTACAATCTATATCACTATACAAAGAAAGTGTAAACTACTTCTCTGTTCTATTAAATTTTTTCCCTATTGAATCATACCACTTATGGTTAGATGATAGCAACTTTATACACTCATCACTAAAAATGTGTAGCAGTGTCAGAGTCAGAATTAAACAATAAAGGGGAGACTTCAAAAGAACCAAGAAAAAAAATAACTGTATAAAAAGTTATTGTACAAATCATGTATAAGTATAATATACTGCAACTTAATTTAGATGTATACTGCTACTGCTTGGATGGAATAGTGTGAAAACTAATTAAATATCTGCAATAAATCCAAACCCAACGCCCGACATGGTTGTATATATTTTTGTGTCCTGCCTTTCATTGGTTACGTATGCCTTTTAATGATTTGTTATAATAATAACTTTATTAAACTTGGTCTTACTTAAAGCTTGTCACGATTACTCATTCTGGTTTCAATATTTCCGCACCTCCTTTTTGTCATTTTTGTCACACCCCATCCTGATAGTGTATACTGACTAGTGAGACACTAATGCTGATTTGCTTCAAACCTTTTTCCAGTCCTATTTTTTCTAATCATAATAATATGTGTATTAGTATGGTGATTATAACAGATATGTACTTCTATTTATTATAATTATGCGTGTAAATGTCATGCGTAATTATATGACGCACATTACAGTCAACAGTTGAATTGAGCCATGTTGTAATTCTGCATTAGGGACGTTACGGTTTTTATTTTGAGTACGATGATAATGATACAGTTACATAACTAATTTATTGTACCCATGAATATTTGTATACATATTTTACATGTGGACTGTGGATACACAAAATGCCAACACGGTCACACTTGAAGAGTTTTTTGTCAAAACGCGAAAAGTCCTTTAAATAAGCAAATTTTACAGGAACAATGAATTGTGACTAAATGATTTTTTAAGCTTAATATTTTTCCACATAATACACTGTACCTTACGAAACACCATCGCAAGTAGTGGCTTAAATCTAGAGCGGTTTTCGAATTTTTTAGAAAATATTTAAAAATCAAAATTTTGTGGACTGGTCCCGATTTGCCTCAAAGTCAATAAGTTAACATGGATAAGAAAGTCCTTAAGATATCTCCTTGAGATATCCTTCAATCGCATTGAGTGAAACCAAATTATTTTTTACTTTTAAACTTTTATTATTTGCATATAAAAATTTATGCAAGTGAATTGGCTTCTACAAACTACGAAAACATTCAAAAACCAAAGTTACTTACATCCAATATGCATGTTTTAACTGAACTTAATATACCGTTTTGCCAACGAACGAAATTTTGGTTATTTTTTAAAATTGCATTGGTTGAACTTTGACCTTTATTATGCAGCGCAGAAGTGTATCTAGTTTAATAGTACACTTAACCCAAATATTTGTATTTAAAAATAAATAAACTTAACCCGTTTTGCCAAACAATTCTCCACTTGTAGAATAACTATACGTTAGCCAGTATTTCCGGTGAGATAAAATAAAATCAATGTCATGATATATACATGTACTAAATTGTATTTGTAGAGGTATCCGTTACATCAAGTCGTCCATTAAAGAGAAGACCTATCGACGAATTTCCCAGCAAATTATTTGATAAGGATGCCAAACGTTATGACCCACGATTTGAAAGGGATGTGAGAAATATGGATCTTGAGATGGAACCAAATTTAGAGGAACTCAGTTCAGAGTTTGGGGAACATTGGAAGTAATTTATTTGACTAATTTAATTATTCTAATTAATTATTCTAATAGTAATTTATTATGCTGAAATGTGTCATGTAAATATACCTACTCATGTTGACAGGGAAAAGTTACACCGACGAAAGATGGGGCGTCGACAAAAAATGACACGGAAGCATTTTAAGGAGTTCATCCCTCAAGAAGTAAGCATACTAACTTGGGCTGAAAAGGAGAACATAAAATTTCTTCATAAAACGAACCCAGATGAGTGGACACCAGAAACTTTAGCAGAGTCCTTCCCCATCACAGTACTCGGAGTTGAAAAATTATTAAAATCTAAATACCAATGTCATACAAAGGAACATATCGAACAACATGATAAGAAAGTTCAGCGTAAAATTGATCTTATTAGAAATGGTACGATTGAGCCCACTCCAGAATTACGTGAAAAAATGAAAATTCGTGAAAAAATCCCGTTTCAAATCGGATTGTTACCATCCAATGCAAACGAATTGGCCTTCGTGGAAACTCCTAAACCGCTTGGGGAATTTGCTCGACTCGTAGCCTCAAAAGAGAGAATCCGGGAAGTTGAGGAAAAGTTGGCGGAAGCCTCGCAACAGCAATTAACTGAGAAAAAAAAGAGCAAACAAATGAACAAAGAATATATAAAGGAAATGGAGCGACTAAATATTAAGCAAAAAGACAAGATGACCTTGTCCGAGTTTGAGAAAAAGCTCAAAAGTTCTTCGTCCATGCAAATGAATTCAAATCCTGAGTTCCACTCAACCCAGGATTCGGAAACTGACCTAAAACAGTCATTTCCAGAAGTTAAATACTTATTGAATATGAAGCGTGCGGAAAAGGCTGAGCCAGCTCCTGAAATTATTGAAGAGACTAATAATTCAAATTCTTCAAAAAATGGTCCAACCGCGGAAGATTTTTTAATTTCTTATATTCCTAAATTTAAAGATACAAATAGTCAGGATTATCCTGATACTAACAATGACAATCCGTCTGGGCCATCTCTCAAACTTGAAAATGGTGAAGCCTACATTTTTGACCACAAAACTGGTTACGAGGCAAGTTCAGAAATAACTATGCTCCATTCTGTCATGTACATTAATAACTCGGATATAATTTGAACGCATTTTTTTACTCATAGAAAATGTAATACGGATATTTTTGCAAACATTTTAATTGAATTCTGTATCAATTTAGAAACCGTACGCTCCCATTTCAACCTCCGTCGAGGACAGGATTAATATACCCTTACAGAAAAGAGTTCCTGGTGGCACTTATCAAGTCGGCAATAGTTTCTACGACGAAGACGGGGAATTTTTGTATCGTGTCATTTAGCTAGTCTGACTCTGACTCATAGAATATTCTCTTTAATATTTTGTAAAGTTTTAAAGTTTAATAAATACGAAATTACGTACCTATATTAATTATTATTAATAAAAATTATGTAACTTTTGACAAGATATCTTATCATGTGACTGATTCTGTGTAGCCGGTTGCAATGTTGCATATCGTCTGTGAAGAACCAAAATGATCCATATCCATTTATAGCTAAAAAACAATATCCACTATCTACGTTAATATTGATACATATCTTGACAGCTTTTAAACAGAACATTTTACACTTTTCAAAAACATGTAAATAGAACATTTTACACTTTTCAAAAACATGAAAATAGAACATTTTACACTTTTCAAAAACATGAAAATAGAACATTTTGACCCTTTCAAAAACATGTAAATAGAACATTTTGACCCTTTCAAAAACATCTAAATAGAACATTTTACACTTTTCAAAAACTCTTAATAACATTAACATTTTACTCATGTTTCTCAGTTTTTATTTATGACATAGCTCGATTTGATTCTAGCTTAAATTGGATATGGGTCATTTTGGTTCTTCACAGACGATATCTGTATCTTCGAGAAAACTTTGAGAACAGTAATTTTTCAGTTAGTGAGAATTGGAGATGGGAAATTTTGCATCTTCAGTATGGATATATCATACATGGAATTTTGCACTTCTTTGACCATTCCATGTCTCCCTCTTGGAGCATCATTTAATTAGATCACCTCATCACACGGCCCTTTCTTTGCAGTTTGTGTATTACATAATATGTCCTTATAGCGGCCGAAATTTAATTTTCTGTATTAAAATGTGGCATGTAGGCATATAGGAAAGTTACGTATCTATATGTAATATATCAGCTCCAAAAATCTCCAGAGATGAGCAGGAAGAGCTATGTACACAGATATTGGTTTTCTCCACGGCGCATGAGTAACCTTGATTTCTATTCCTACAATCTTTCCACATCCTCTTCTTCTGCTGATGTCACCCTTTGAAATTTCTCTTTTTGCTCATCTCCTTACTTTCACTTTCACCTCTACTTCCCTCATATTACTTTCCCCACTGGAAACTGAGGAAATTGAGTCAACACAGGGAAATCACGTCCGCATCAAAACAGTACCATCTCCACATACATACTCCTCCATACTCCATACAATAACAACAACAACTACGCACTAGAAAAATATAAAAAATAATTCAAAGGCGGAATTTCCTTTCCTTTGCTTTGCAGAGATTTCCTTCTGACAGACACAGCTCAGATAGCACATCCGCTTCTTCTATCAGTTGTCGTGTCATATTTTTGCGCACGAATTTGAATTCCATTTCACCAGAGGGGCGAGGAGCTAAATAGGGGAGTGAGAGGAGTGAATGACATTCTTGAATTTTTTTTGGTGTCGAGTTCTAAATTTAGGAAAGGCCCGTAGTAGTTGAATAACAAAACTGCTACAAGGAATAAAATTGCAATATAAAGAAAGCAAAATATAAAGTGTATGTAGGTACCTGCCAATTTTCTAGGAAATAGTATATACGCTACAATTTATAGGATGTTATGTAGTTACAGTATGTAAATAGACTGAGAGGAGAAGGAATTTATTAGGAAATAATTAATAAAGTGATGATTGTAGTTTGATTTCATGAGCTCCTGCCGTGTTTATTAATCCTTATCTAAATAATTGCATTGAATGCGGAAGTTGTGATCGATGCTCGAGTGGAACTCCATAACTGCGGAACCGTTCTCGGAAAGTGGATAAGTGTAACTGATACGGTGAAAGTGGGAGCAGAGCCGTCACTGTCACTGAAATAATAATTGTAGTAGAGGACCCATATAGGACTAAAGAGCGAGAATCGGGAAATATGATGGGAAAGAAGGGTGTGGAGTGCGAACGTTTTCTATTTCTCTTGATTTCCTTCTCCCTGATTAGTCTCATCTTATCACTTCCCAGCCAATTAACATCCAATAGTAAGCCGGCCATCAAGACTAAATTGAGTCGGAAAGTGCTGGCGGATAGTCGTGTGTACAGTAATGGAAATGGACCCGAGCGCTATGATGAGACCATTAATGAGTACCTGACAGAGGTTAGTATTAGTATCCGGATGCCTGACTTTCCTGTTTTATAATTCAGTAGTAAATATAGCATGGGAACCTATATATGAGGAGTTGTTTGGCAAAACGGGATAAGACCATTAAATGATTTTGGCAAAATGGAATAAGTCCACCTAAAACATGCATTTCTGATTTACATTTGGTTTTCCAGTGTTTTCGTAGTTTGTAGGAGACAATTGCCGTGCGTACATTATTTTCTGCAAGAAAAAGTTTAGAAGTTAAAAAAATGTTATTGTGATTAAAATGTCATCTCACATACTTTTGACTCCACGTTAAGCTATAGATTTTGTGGCAAAACGGAAAAAGTCCACAAATTAAAATTTTCGAAAATTTTATGAAACATTGCAGAGGCAGTCTATAGATTTATGAAACTGCTTGTAATAACTCTTCGTCAGTTACAGTACCTGTAGAAAAAATTGAGTTCAAAACTATAATCCTGTCGCCTTTTATTCATTAATCGTTGCCCCTGTAAAATTTGCTTTAATGGACTTATTCCGTTTTGCCAAAAAACTCTTCGTATGTAGTACGTAGTATGTATGTTTGGACACATAATTTCTTTTGTTTTATATTTCTATAAATCACTTTTTTATAATGGCGAGCTGTTTACGTTGGACGAATATCATTTTAATAATTTTGAATTTGGCTTTATTAAAAAAACGAAATGAATTTTTTTCAGAGAACATGTTGGTGGAATGAGATGTGCAAGGAGGAATTCTCAACTCGCTTTCGATGCCGTTGTCCCCTCTGGTCATTCTGTAGTAGTCCAGGAAGGTACTACAATGCTTACTGTAATATGTCCGGGACGGGCTATTTGTGGTCACAGCCCAAAGGGCCACCCGGAGGCTCTTTCTTTAAAGGTCCATACAAAATGAGGGAACCGAATCTGAGGCGGATGAAGAAGTCACAGAATTAAACACAAAATGTTTCAAAGTGAAAAAAGTTGATCTCTTGATATACGTATAAGAAAAGATTCCTGGTTCACTAACCTCACGATTACGGACGAATTTCCTAAGTTGACTCAACTAATAACTTTGTTTTAGCGTCAAAAAACTGTTTAGTAATAATTAATTGTTATACATCGTTTTAATAGTATTACATAATAATATATATCAAATTATTTTATATAGTTTTAAATTTACTTTAATGTTTAATACAAATTACCATGTATATAGTAATATGATCATTCGTGAATCTTCAGTCACCTGCTGCATTATGTCAGTACAGTAGTTAACAAGTATTGCTCATATTACTCTTTGTTAAAATTACAAGGCATGAAATGGTAGATAATATCAGTGCTGACTTGTGTGCTATTCCATGTATTTCTAGGTAAGAAAGGTGTCAATATTGCTGAATTTAATACTTTCAGCCGATGTTTTATGGAACGGTAATAATTTAAAAATCACAAATTTGTATTCATTCATTACATTTAATACTGGCAAATCCATTGTTTACCTATTATGAAAAATTAATATGAATTATTATTTTTGCTTTTGCCTTATGAAAAAGTGCGAAAATTGTGTGTTTAACACTTTAATTGAAGGGATTCAGATTGATTGCAGTAGTGTGAACTAGTGTGTAATATATATTGCCCTTTTTTACAGCGTCGTTTTACAATTTCTTAATATTTCTTAAAAAATGGGGATGCAAAATAGACACGATCCTAAACATTATTTAAACTGGCATGCTAATGTACGTAAGTACTTCTATAATACATAGAATTATTTATAATACATAGTATTTGCAAACTTAATTTATCTACAGTATTTACTTACAGTATTTCACTATAGTCACTTATACAAATTATTTCTATTCTGCACTACATAACGAGGTAGACACATAGATCATTAATCATATCAGGAAAATAGTTTGTAATTTAAAAAAAATAATAACTTGCTCAAAGTATCTCGTCGCTAGTAGAACTGAAAATTGAAATTTAATCCCATTTCCCCCTTACAATTTTTTGTAGTTAGTACAACTGTCATGCTACTATTATGTGTGTATTGTTTTTTCAAAAGTTATAACTGTACCTAAACAACTATTACATAATTATAAAGAAGGAAAGTAGAAACAAAATGTAGCTATTATATCACTAACTTCAGCTTTGTCTTAAAGTTTAAAAACATTGAATTGTCATGTAGTCAAATATGCACATGCTTTCCCCACATAAAAATTACTATGTATCCTAAATCCTATCCTATACGTATTAAGTATGTACATACATTTCATATAGGGAACGACAATAACGTATGAAATAAAATATTAATGTTAACATTAAAGCAATACCAAAATTTAAATAATAGATAATAAATTATATGTAACTATACAACATTACTATATAGCTATTAGTGTCATCATTGTATAGTATCAATCTTGCAAATATTTTGTAGCAGTATAGCGGTAGCAGTGGTAGTCATAGTGCCAAGTATATTGCTGTATTCTCACTAATTAAGATTTAGTTGAAGCACTTAAGATGCCTCCTTCAAATAATTGGAGAATTCACGATTCGAAAATTGAAATTAGAATTGAAAAGAGGAGTGAGTCTTTGTGCTTGTGTGCGTATAATAAATAAACTAAATTGAACCATTTATATTATGGAGGTATAATATACGTCCATTATTTCTTTCCTTGCCTCTATACTCTTTGCATCTCAAGTGAATAGTGAAATAATTAGTGCATATATAAGATGTAGTGATAAGAAATAATCATGTAGGATTTTCGTGCCCAATTAACTTGGTACTTGGTGTGTGTAGCTTAAGATGTTCGTCGCTCTGTCTTATGGATGTTTATTGGCTTCCACTGAATTTTTGACTTCCATTCTGTGACTTTGAATTTAAATGTGTGTTTTGTGCAGTGGAAAACAGGTGCTATGAATTCCTTTTGGATTTATTGGGCTGGAATTCAAGTATGTATCTCTATATAAGTATAGGTATATAGATGTTAGATATCGTCTGTGAAGAACCAAAATGACCCATATCCAATTTAAACTAGAATTAAAATGAGCTATGTCCAAAAAAACACTAAATTATATAGATGTGGAAAATTTTCATTAGTAGTCTTTGAAATGTGCAAAATGTTTTATTTACGTGTTTTTGAAACGTGCAAAATGTTGTATTTACATGTTTTTGAACCGTGCAAAATGTTCTAAATGCATGATTTTGAAAACTGTAAAATGTTCTAAATGCATGATTTTGAATAGGTGCAAAATGTTCTAAATGCATGATTTTTAAAAGTGCAAAATGTTCTATTTACATGTTTTTTGAAAGGTGCAAATTTTTCTACTTACATACTTTCGGGATAATGATGTTTTATATTTCTTGTAGATATTACTTTTTTTTTTCGCTAAAAATGGATATGGGTCAGTTTGATTCTTCACAGACGATATGTATGTGGTAATGTACGAGCCTGGACCTTTTACGCTCATATACTTATGTACAGAGTTGGGGCGATGGGGTGATTAATCAGTGTAAGATTCACTATTTCCATGTAAAGCACGATTAAGTTGTCTTTGTTCCAGAATAAATTACGTTTCAACTCTAAATTATCCAAATTGCGAAAACGAAAACTAAACTATCGAAACTAAAATGTTGGACGTACATAGGACGTTGACGTTGGGAGGTGTCTCCTTGTCATAAGATTTGCATTGAGGTGGAAGGACTATTTTAAGCAACTCTGTCTAAAGTTTAGGGGGTCAAACTTTCAGAATTAATTGGTGGTATAGCTGCTTCTTACGAGGGAATGGTAAAGGAAAGTGACTAATGTATGCATCTGTTTTAAAAAAACCACAATTTTAAAACTTTGACCACTCAACTCAAATCAAGCTCCCGCCCACTTCAAAAAAAGTGATGTTTCTCAAATTTTTCTGTTTAAAAAAGAACTTGGTATTTAAATTCAAGGTTTAAAAAGCTAATTTTAGAAACTTGATGGTTTTTTATAACGAGATTCTTGAATCTATTTTTATTTTTTAAAAAGGGTTTTCTTTTAAATTCACTCCTTTATAGAATTTAATCTTTTTTTTGAATTTTACCTGTTTTTTTGCGTTTGTTGACCAAACTACATGTTTTACAAGCCTGGTTTTATAAACCGTGCTTGCATTTACTATAATTACTGATAAAAACTATAAGGATTTTAGAAAGTTAGAATTTCGTTAAATCCATCCGTTTTTAATGTGACTCTTACTCAAGTAAAAAAGATTTTAAACGATTTTCGTCTAAAAACTAAAACTG
>JAQFZE010002383.1:0-14751 GCA_034695245.1 Dicyrtomina saundersi | reverse complement strand
TGGAAATAAAACATTTTCCACTTTTCTCAAAACATGTAAATAGAATATTTTGCACTTTTCTGAATCAAGTAAAATGAACATTTTCCACTTTTCTCAAAACATGTAAATACAACATTTTGCTTCACCAAAGAAAACCATCCATAAAATCAAAACAGTGGTTTTTGTAAGGAAACAAATTACTGCCTAAAAGCAATTCCTTCGTCCGGCCCTAATTTGTTTGTTTGCTTACTTTAGCATAGTCCCATTCCCAATATCTGGACAGACAGGTCGATTTTCCGACCGAATTAATTCCGTGTCGGACTCATTACAACTGTAGAAATAGGTGACTTGAATCCCAGGAACTTTTTGTGGGTTCTGTGTCATGTTGAGAGTGTTTCGAATATTTTGATATTCCTGTCGGACGACGTCCACCATGTTACTCGAGTCACTCGTCAATTGAACAGCTATGGAATTATCAATTCGATTCTGGAGCTTTGTGTAGAGTCCAATATGATCCGTGACTGCAAAGATGACGTGAACTTGGGTCTCCTTCACCTTTGAGTTGAGTTGGGCGATGGAAGGGTAGTCGAGGATTTTGGAGTGAGTGAAATCATCTCCGAGCATATGACATTGCTTATCGTTCGGCTCCACGATTCCAGCCAACTACATAATATTATAATTAATTACACATTTATTCGTATATAAATAGTAAAAAATTCCATGTAGTGCAAAAAACTATCACATTTTTGTAAAGAATTAGGTAATAATTTTTAGAAGAATTCTACCTTGCCGTCTCCAGCAATATGAAAGGGACCGTCCGTGGAAACGACGAGCAGTTTCGTTGAATTAGTTCGCCAGCCTATATATAGTTACACATATCGTCGGTGAAGAATCAAAATTACCCATATCCATTTTAAGCTAGAATCAAAATGAGCTACGTGAAAAAACACTAAATGAGATAAATGCGAAAAATGTTAGTTACGAGTTTTTAAAAAGTGCAAAATGTTTTAATAAATTTTTTTCAAAACTCCAAATTAATTCATTTACGTGTTTCTGAAAAGTGTAAAATGTTCCATTTAGGCGTTTTAGAAAAGTGTAAAAATTTTCCATTTAAAAGTTTTTTGAAAGTGCAAAATGTTCTATTTACATGTTTTTGAAAAGTGCAATATGTTTAATTACATCTTTTTAAGTGGAAAATATTTCATTTACATGTTTTTAAAAATTGCCAAATGTCCTATTTGCATTCTTGTATGATCAAGGTGAATTCTTATTTCTTTGTAGATAGTGCTTTTTAAATTTAGCTTAAAATCGATATGGGTCATTTTGGTTCTTCACAGACGATATATTGAAAATATAAATTAAAAAATTAAAATGAAGTCTCTTGTTTTAAAAACATTGCAAAAAAGTTGAACTCACCAATATTGTCATTACAAGCAATTGCTTGCATGATGGCATCCAGCGTCCCCTCAGGAGCGTCTAGATTTTGGGAAATTTTTGCGTCATTAACAATTTGGATAAATTCAGAGGTGTTGTCCGTTAATTTTAAGTGATTTTTAAATCCATATGGTACGGCATATCTATTAGGGGTGATCATTCAAAAAAAAAAATAATTCAGTTACGCTTTTTTGTTATAGCATATAGAAAGCAAGATAAGATGCTTTAAGTAAGTTGCTTTAACATTAATAAATGATAATAATCGATTATTTTCTATCAAAAAAGAGTAAATGTATTTAGCTTACACGAGCCCATTTTCGTTCAGTTGTGAGAGGGAGACGAAGGGGTACACAGGCTTATCGATGAATGAACCAAAACCAATTTGAACATTGCTTGTAATAATTCTAAGGGCATCCACAAGCCTATACCCGGCTTTAGCCACCGTTTCCTACAAAATTTAAATGTAATATTCGGTGTCGATCTACAATATTCTTAATACAGACGCCGGAGCCGGACGAAGAAATTTCTTTTAGGCGCGTCAATTTGTTTCCATACAAAAACCACAGTTTTGATTTTATTGATGGTTTTCTTTGGTAAAGCAAAATGTTGTATTATCATGTTTTAGAAAAGTTTAAAATGATCTTTTTACTTGATTCAGAAAAGTGCAAAATGTTTTATTTGCATGTTTTTTGAAAATTGTAAAATGTTTTATTTGCATGTTTTTAAAATGTACAAAAAAATTTATTTGCATGTTTTTGAAATTTACCAAAAAATTTATTTGCATGTTTTAGAAAATTGAAAAATGTTTTATTTACATGGTTTTTGAAAAGTAAAAAAAAATTCTTTTTACATATTTTTGAAAACTGCAAAATGTCCCATTTATCAGTAGTACCTACATGTTGTTTGAAAATTCAAGCAGCGGGGGCTGCCTATGCGTTAGCCACATTATTATCCGGATCCGACCCTGTCTTTAATACATCATAATAAATTATCAAAATTCAACTAACTTTATCATCCTTCATAGTTGCAGAGAGATCCATGACGTAGTAGAGATCCAGTGGCTTGTCCTCAGCATCCAGATAGTTCATTGTTATATTTACAGGCTTCCCGGGGGAGAGCGTCACTTTCATACGTTGTGGCGAGATGTGCCTCGCCTCTTGTTTGCTCCCATTTTCGAACAGTTTCGCTTTTTGGGTAATTTTATTCCTGTTAAATACAGATATAGAAATATGGGCACAGCATATTATTAGAAGCATTGCTAAAATTACTATCACCACTACATATACTTGCAGTATTTATCATACTCACTGTAAAGTGGTTTTTGATGATTTGATGATTTGGAGATCCGTACAATTAAAATAATTCATTGCTGCAAGGGAGTCACATCGATGAATTCGCTCATAATTTTCGTATTCTTTATTTTCGAAATTCTGAAATTATCAACAAGTAGATCGATATTATTTTCTATCTTATATTAAAACGGCTAATAAATCGCTCGTAAGAATGAATACAAATTAAAAAACATGAACGATTACTTACGGGATCTTTACACCAAACACAACCTGGAACTCTGATGCACATTGAACAACTTATCTGCGAAATACATTTACTGTCACTAACATTTTTCGAAGTTGAAGTGTAAACGTAGACAGACTGGTCATGAGATTTTCCCAATTCAGAAGAATCACTTGTCGAAGACTCGTCATCTGTTTCAGTTTTTTCTGTGGTTTCAGGGTCAAAAGTATTGCTTCTTGAGGACGGGGTTGCTGTTTTGGCAACCGCGAGATCATCAGCTGTTTCCGTGATTTTAGTAGAATCATGAGTATCGCTGATTGAAGTAGACATTGTTTCACTACTAAAACTACTGATTTCAGACACTGGCTTTGTTGGACTATTTACAGTAGTCTTAATTTCTGTATTTTCAACAGTGCTTTCAGAAGCTGAAGTTTGTGATCTGGTTGTCATTAGTGTTTCAATGCTGTAAGATACTAAACTTTGACTATTGGTAGCAGTAGTTGTACTTTGAAGCCACGAATCTTGACTCAACAGTAGCACTAAGAAGGATGTTAGAATAAATAATTTCGAATTCCATCTCCAGTTCCATATAAAATCTCGTTTTTTTAAGAAATTTACACCGCGATGTTGATTATAAATGAATTTATTTTGGTTCTGAACAACTCGGGATTTTAAGGGTATCATTTTACTATCGATTTTAGTAGTATTTTAGTAGTTAATTCTGCTCACTATTTGATTCCTTAAGAGAAATGATTTTGAAGTCAAAGTTATGATGGCTGACTGGCTGACTACTGTTCTTTCAGTGCACCGGAAAAATGAGTTGATTCTGCATAGTACAGCCGCCTATATGTGGTATACGGACATATTCCCCCTGGATATTTTCTACCCGGACGTTATCTCTATAAGTGAGATCTTGCGATAAAGTATTCTGTTTTAGCATAGCAGCTTAGTAGTTTAATTTTAGGACCCGGGGAAAAGGCCGTGGTTACACTGCTTGGGGGAAATGTCCGGGGAAAAATGTCTAGGGGGAAAAGGAAAAATGACTGGGGGTAAATTGTCCGGGGGAAATATCCGGGGGGATAATCTCCAGGGCGATAGTAATTTCCGGGCGAAAAATGTCCGGGGGAAATGTCCGGAGGGAAAATGTCCAGGGCGATAATAATGTCCGGGGAACAATGTCCGGGGAAAATGTCCGGAGGGAAAATGTCCGGAGGGAAAATGTCCGGAGGGAAAATGTCCGGGGAAATGTCCGGGGGATTAATGTCCAAGGTGATAATAATGTCCGGGGGAGAAATGTCCGGGGAAAGTGTCCGGGGAAATGTCCGGGGAAAATTTCCAGGGAAATGTCCGGGGAAAATGTCCCGGGGGGTAAATGTTCTACGGGAAAATATCCTACAACCGCCTATTTCCTTAAAAGTCTAATTATAAAACGATTAATAATTCACATATTTTTAATTTCAATTCGTAGTCTCCCTGAAACCTACTTTCTTGGTCCAGTTTCCATTTGCTTTTATTTTAGTTCAATTTATTTAACATGTACATACACAACACCCACCAACTTTTAGTTTTAATTTACTGAGGTTTTCCTTCAGCTGAAAGGTAGAAAATGACGCATGTATAAAGTAGATATATAAATTATGTATTTCGTTTTTAATTTGACGTTGGAAATGGGCGGAAAGAGACAAACCCATAAGTGAAAATGCAATTTGTTTAAGTTTTTTAATCAGAAAAAAACTTTTTTACGCGATATTTTCATAGTCACTGGTCACTGCTAAATAGGTTCACAAAAGTTTGATGGAAATGTAAATTAAATCAGAAAATTGTGTTCGCGTACAATATGACCTAAATTAGTCAATTAATTCAATACTCAAGATGACAGGAATTAAAGATAAAAGTTACCAATGTAATTACATCACTGAGAGTAGAGCAATTAATTTTCTCAACTTCAAGTTTGTTTAATAAAAATGTCAATGTTGCCAGTTGCCAGTGCAGTGTATAGCGGAAGCATGCAGCTACTTAACTGGTACTGGTAGTACGTCTTGCGAACCACAGTGTTAATATGTGGTGATATAGAAGTTGAATCATACGTTTTCTTTTGGTAATCAAAATAAACATACACCACCGGAAACAGCATGAATAAATCAAAACCCCTGCGATAACGTCGTGGTATGTTCTAGAGGCCAGGTCCAGTGTGAAGCTGATTAATATAGTTAAACAACGAGAATGAGTGCTAAACGGATACTACAGATTTTGTCTGTCGTCTGTAACGAATCAAAATGACATATATCGAATTTAAGCTAAAACTAAAATGAGCTAAGTCCATACAAGAGTAAAGGTTACAAATACGTAAAATGCCAAATACAAATTTTTGAAAAAAACAAAATGTTTCATTTGCAGGCTTATTGAAATGTTCTATTTACTTACCTAGGTACCTACATGCTTTTGAAAAGTGCAGTGTTTTATTTACATGTTTTTTAAAAGTGCAAAATGTTTTATTTAAATGTTTTTTAAAAGTGAAAAATGTTGTATTTACATGTTTTTGAAAAGTGAAAATTGCTATATTTGCATGTTTTTGAAATGTGCAAAATGCTCTATCTGCATGTTTTTGAAAAGTGCAAAATGTTTTATCTACATGTTTTTGAAAAGTGCAAATTGCTCTATCTGCGTGTTTTTGGAAAATGTTTAACGTTTTTAAAAACGTTTTTGAAAATTCGAAAAAGCTCTATCTGCATGTTTTTGAAAAGTTTGGTGCAAAAAAATGTTTCATACATACATGTTTTTAAAAATTGTAAAATATTCTATTTACACAAATATACGCTTTCACAATCATGTTTTAATATTTTTGCAGATATGGTGCATTTTGTTTTTAACTAAAAATGGAAATAGATAAGTTTGGTTCTTAAAAGACAAAGACGATATACATTTTAGAGTGCGAAATAACATGTAAATAATAATTTGATATTAAATCGTAATAAAAATAAGCGGGGTAATTTCAGTGATGAATCATCGCAATCATTTTTATTTTGAAACTCTTAACAGTGGATTTTGAATTTTGTCCTTTTTTTAAGCTCACGAGTACGATAGAGATACTGCGTTCACAATAATTACATAAAATGATATGTTAGTAACGATATGATAAAAAAATAATTAAAGTTCCAGGCACGGTACAGTGTAACATAGGAAATCATTAATAAATAGTTTTGAAATCTTTTGAGAATAATATTAGAATTTTTATATGGTCATTTAGTATTCAAATATGCAAATATGTACCCCTGTAAAATTCTATCCTTTAGTATGGTATCATCAGCGATGCGGCCAATCCTTAAGCCGTGTACGAAATGAAGATAACTTTTCACTCTATAAATATGAAAAATCATGCAGTGTTAATTAGTAAGTAGTGATTTCAAAATTTAACTCCAGACCAAAATTGTTAGATTCGACCCGATCCGGATGACCGGGAACTAGGGATCGTCCACCAATGATGTCATTGGTAGGGTTGATGGGTCTAGTCCGGTACTGATTACATGCCATATTAAAGATGGTCATTTATGCTTATGCAATAGTTAAGCTCATGACAGCTGGGTAGTAGGGTCCTAAAATGGGTATTTTTCGATGACATCATTTATGGACGGCCCCTAGACCATGCTGATGTAATATTGTTCCCATGTACCTTTTGGATTTTTAGCTGCTAATAATTTTTCAGAACTTGTACTGTCCAAGTTATTTTCGAGAGAGTCTGTAGAATGGCTACGTTTTGGATTGGAATCTGCAACATCCCCCACGTCACGTTTCTCCTGCCAAACTTTAAGACACTGCTGAGCCTCTCTTAACAATGACACATTAGCGTTGTTCCCACAAAATTGAGCTTCCTTCTCCGCCTCAACAAATTGTGCATCTGCTTTATCTAGTGCCATCTGCTTGACTTGAAATAAAAAGTGTAATTTGTCACAATTAATTATTGTAAATCAATATATACTTATATAGGAACGCTCCAGGATTTCAAAAAGATCCATTCTAAAAAATCAGGCTACGCTTTTACTGAAATACTTAAATAGTACAAATCTTAAGTAACTCGAGTCCTTCTTAGGCATGAAGAAAGGGGAAATAAGGATAAAGTTCAAAATTGAAAATGGGATCATCGTCAGTAATCATCATAGCAACTGTTGTGGCGGGCAGGGCCGGACGAAAGTATTGCTTTTAGGGAGCAATTTGTTTCCATACAAAAACCACTATTTTTATTTTATTGATGATTTTCTTTGTAAAGCAAAATGTTGTATTTGCATGTTTTAGAAAAGTGCAAAATGTCCTTTTTACTTGACTCAGAAAAGTGAAAAATGTTCTGTTTACATGTTTTGAGAAAAGTGGAAAATGTTTTATTTCCATGTTTTTGAAATGTACACAAATTTTTATTTTGCATGCATTTGAAAAGTCAAAATATTCTTTTTGTACATTTTTGAAAAGTGCAAAATGTTCCATTTACATGTTTTTTGAAAATTCCAGCAGCGGGGGCTGTCTGCGCTGGCCCCACAACTACTTCCAAGTTGTGCACTCTAATAAAGAAAATGTTGGATACTGGATTGTCAATTGTCACCCTCGTATCATGGGATGAAATATGAAACTAAGGAAGCAACATAATGTATGGTTTACTGTTGTATTTTTTTTAAAATTTTTTGTAAATATTTTTGATTCTGAGATCACAAAACAATCACAATTTACATTGTTAACAATGTAGTTTAGTAGGCTAAGATAGTGACTGGCTAAAGATTGTGATTGTTCACAAATTGTTTTTAGAATGGGTCCTTTTGAAATCCTATGGAGTTTACATTATGTAAAAACGTACGTTCCCAAGTTAGTACAGATTAGGAGTAGCTAAAAACCATGATTTTTTCTTACTAAATTATATATGCTTCTCTTACTTTCAATTTGACCCAATAAGATTCTTGCATTCATGATCCAAATATGATCAGTTATTTTATTTGCTTCATCCAATGCTTGCGTTCCATAGTATTTCGCTATCTCAGCTTTGTTCATTTCTACAGCGTGCGTTAGCGTTTGGATGGTCGTGTGGATTTATAAAAATTTAGATATTAAAGCACGTAAATGATACATTTTTAGGGAAAATATAACAGAAAGTCTTTTTATTTAGGGGTCGACCATAAATGATGTCATCGAGAAATCCCGATTTTTAGTTCATCAGCTTAACCATAGAGCATAAATTTCCATCTTTAGCATGGCATGTCATCAATACCCGACTATATACTACTATACCCACTGACCCTACCTATGAAATCATTTATGGACGATCCCTTATTGCATATGTACTTTTACGTTTAATATGCAATTTTTTACCGAGATAACACCGTCCGATTTCATGGAACAAATACGTTCTTTCCAGAGAAGTTTTGGCCATTGCCATCCGAGTTTCCCAAATCTCAGCAGCATCAGCGTAAGAGCCCTTGAGAGCATAAGCACGAGCTTGATGGTCCAGTGCTCGACCCTTGACCTCCGTCATTCGACTAGGAAATAAATTAGAGTGGGCAATTTATTTTTATTATACAGCTTAAAAAAGAGAACAAATATTAAAAATTAATTAAAGTGTCAAATGTACTGCTCAGAAGCAATGTTGAGTTCCTGAAGAAATGTCTCGGCAGCTTGATCAAATAATTTTTGCTTAAGAAAAGCAAGGCCTTTGTAGTGCAGTACTTGGCACATGAAGTCGGATTTCCTGGGAAGTAGTCGAAGACTGATTTCTTTCATCTGTCGCATGGTTCGATCACATTCTAGTTGGCAATCCCTGGCTCGGCCGATTGACAAAGCTTAGAAATTAATTAACATTAAAAACTCGGTTTTCAAGTGTTAGTTATAATGGTTATGCTATGAGAATATGTGGGACAATTAGTTTTGCCAAATTTATTTTAAGTAAAATTAAGTAAGAAATCACCCATAAATGATTTCAATCAAATATCCCCATTTTTAAGACCCGATGACTCACACTTAAGTCATCAGCTTAAACACTACGTAAACGGCTGCTACCTTTAACATGGGATGTCATCTAAATCGTAGTAGACCCATTGACCCTATACCCTACAAATGACGTCATTTATGGACGATCCCTAATATATTATTTAATAATTACCGTGTTGAATAAGAGATATGTTCTTCATGACAGCGCCCTCTGCGGCGTCAATTTTGATTTGAATCGATGCTTCCTGGCGCGCTCTTTCTTGATCTTCATATTGCTGGACCATCTAAGAAAAAACAGTCTCGAAAATCTTAAAATTCTGTGATCTTATTAAATTTTGTTTTTTATTTTGAATGACCCATATCCACTGTTATAGCTAAATTCAAAATACATTATCTACAAAAATATTAAAATATTGTTGTGGTCATGATAGCATTTAATTGCACTTTTTACAATTTTCAAAAACATGCAAATAGAGCATTTTGCAATTTTCAAAAACATGTAAATAAAACATTTTGCGATTTTCAAAAACATGCAAATAAAACATTTTGCACTTTTCAAAAAAATGTAAATAAAACATTTTGCACTTTTCAAAAAAATGTAAATAAAACATTTTGCACTTTTCAAACACTCGTACTTAATATTTTACGCATCTATCTCATTTAATGATTTTTCATATAGTGAGAGACTGTCTAATTGTGGCCGGTGTCGTAATTTTGGCCACCGGTACCGGTACCGGTTGTATATCTGAAACAAGTCGATTTATAACAATAAGATTGTACTTTTATTTGTGTATAAAGTTCGACTTCCCATCTACTGAGTCTGCAACTTTGAGTTTCAAAACTTATTCCAATTTAACCAGCCGGCCACAATTAAAACACAGACCACAATTACCCACTCTCACCCTATAGCTCATTTTAATTCCAACTTAAATTGGATATGGGTCATTTTGCTCCTTTACAGACTATATGAGTATATGCATACTTTATTATTAAAATTGAGCCCTTGTTTCCTCGCGTACATGGGGTTTTGCTGCCGCCAGAATTGTTCACGAATTTCCAAATAATTGAGAGCTTCATTGGCGTTGGCTCGAAGGTCATGAGATGATCCTTGGTCACTTTGGATATCTTTTTAGTTTAAATTAACAGACTCTTTAGAAATTCAAATTCAAATTTGGTTTGGTTAATTGTTAGTGCGTCCACTACTCTTTTAATTTACAATCTGTGTGTAGCTAAGAAAATTACCTGGTCGATTCAAAAACTTGGTGAGATAGTCTTTATCAAAATACATCTGTCCCAGAATTTCCCGTGCTACCCAGCGCCCACGGGCTTTTGAAGGAGGTTTGAGATTACCACCCTGTTTCCTACCCAGCATCTCTTCTTCGTGAGTCCCTGGACGGATGCAACAGTGCTCTTGTTTCACTGGAAAAAAAATATTCAAAATATTCAAATTCCGGAATGCCAAAACAAAAATGGGAAAAATTGTACGGTGCTAGCAACCCACCGGGTTGCTATACTGCTAGTATAGTAGTTTAATTATTTTGTGTGTTTTTACTATTTGCCAACTGTTCTAATTCATCTATAAGTGGAAGAACTTGATCTAAATCTTCAATTTGGGTTGCGGAGCGATCTAAAAAAGTAATTTAAAAAAAATGCATTGACCGAATGCGTAATTTTAACTCTCTTGCATTAATTTGTTATCTAACATTCTTTAGCATTGTAGTATCTACATATCTTGTAAACAATTTGAACGTTAAAAAATGTTTAACTAAATCACCTCCAATCGCCCTTTTAATAGCTTCTTGAGATTTTTGAATGCCAATACGGAAGCTGTCAATCTTTCGTATGCGGTATCCTCTATATGGAAGCATAGCGTTTGATTGCAATAATTATTTAAATATAATAAACTTGCTGGGAAGCACAAAAATAGTGTGAGAAAGTTAGGGATGGTCCATAAATGATGTCATGTAAATTATCCCTCTTTTATAAGACCCCCCCCCCATGTCATCAAACTTTGACATTGTAAAAGGCTATGTTTAACATGGCATATTATGTCTATGCTTCAATACCCGAATCCGAATGAACCCGTTGACCCTACTACCCTATACCGATAACATCGTTCATGCACAACTCCTTATATAGGAATAGGAATATGGCAACTGATATTCTGAAATACTAACCTGTGATACGCAATTAAAGCCTTTTCAAACTGACCCAAGTTGTACAATGCCTCAGCATACTGATAGAGACCCATGATGTAAGTTTCATTGCCGACGAAGGAAGTTTCTGCATCGTTTAGAGCCGCTGCTGCATCGCCCAATTTTAAATGGCATTGACTCCGGGCAACTAACGCAGCTTTATGGGTGGGTTCCAGATCTATAGCCTACACG
The DNA here is from genome assembly GCA_034695245.1 of Dicyrtomina saundersi. Lineage (NCBI taxonomy): Eukaryota > Metazoa > Arthropoda > Collembola > Symphypleona > Dicyrtomidae > Dicyrtomina > Dicyrtomina saundersi. The sequence goes on along the minus strand of JAQFZE010002383.1, from coordinate 3,472 downwards.
ATAGAGTTTACAGTTTTAAACATGTAATTGTATTTGCATGCTAAAATAAGATTAAAGATGCTTGATAATGATTTCTTTTGCATCTTCAATAGATTATTAATACAGTGGAATCGCCGTATATCTTACTTGCATAAATCGAACATTCCCAAGAAAGAGCCAGACTATCGCGGACTTTTGAAGCTGTCCGCTTGCCACTTTATACTAGCACAAATGTGTAACCCAACATATATTGCAATTGTAACTGTAGGGTAGGGAATAGGGTAAAAAGTAGGGTGTGGATGGCTTTTAAAAAATAGGGTACTGAAAAGATATAGGGTGGCCAATGATTTAAAAAAGGGGGTTACAACTTTTGAAGGGTACGTTAGTAATCTACCCTAGTAGAATAGGGCATTATAAACGGAAATAAAATTAAAAATAGGGTACAAAGTCAGGTAGAAAAAACTAAAATAGGGTGGGGGAGAAAAAGTGGCTGAGGGTTTTATTTTGGAACCTTTGTAGTAGAATATAATTGACAACAACTTATACTTCCCATGATTTTGTACCTTTTATTAAGCTGCACCGTGAAGTACGATACGATATACAGCGATGCCACTGTACTTATAGGCACTGCTGCTAATTTTATTCTGATAGCACAATAATGGCCATGATTCTGATCCCATAGACTATAGGTAAGCATAATGTTATTGCGGCCTTACCCGATCAAAGCAATAAAGAGCTTTACGGAAAAAACCGGCTCGGTAGTGCATGACCCCCTCGTCCATATAAGTGGTGAACGTGGATTTGGGAACGATGCATTTCCTACGTCTTCGAAAGGATTGTTGTTGGTTCCCTCCCGTTGCTCTCTTCACAGCTGCTGTATTTCCAGAACAGCTCTGCATCTTGTTCTTGTTTTCTTCTAGGATTTAAAAAAAGCGGGCAACTTGGTTGTTCAGCTGAAGGAAATTAAGTGAACCTTTGAGCTATTACAAAAATCAGGATGAGACAGATTTAATATTCTTTTAGTTAATACAGTATTAGTAAAAATTAGGAAAATTAGGATATTTTTGTATCTTGTCGTGTTTTGAAATCAAAATAGTAAGTAGGTCAGATCCAGGTCAGGGGGTAGGAGTAGGGGTTGTAGGAGTAGGGAGTAGGGGTAGATTTTTAATTGGCAGAATAATTTTTATTTTAGCACGTGAACAACATAGAATTAGATTTGTTTAGAAATATCAAGAAAAATAATATCATTATTGCGATTGCAATCAAATGCTGAGTAACTTGCTGTCAGCGTAAAGTCCGGTTTTTTTATTCGTAATGATTATTATTATTTTTTTAGTAATAATTTTTTTTTTTTTGAATCATTTTTTTTAAAGAATTAAAGTATGAATCAGCAAAGAAAACAAGAAGCGCTTTTCACATAGTTTGCGCAAGTACCAAGGAAATGGTATATTAATCATCTACAAAAAATCTACGACACGACTACTACAAAATTTGGATATTTTCTTCACCGCAAAAATTATACATACAGAAGACAGATGGAAGGTGCCTATACTTTTCAGATATGATTATAACGCATGGTGCAGGAAAAATGTAGAAATGAAACATTATAGAGTTATGTGCAATAGCTCAAGTTCAATGAACAAAGAAAACTAAGATTTTTTAAACTTTTTACACCTCGTAATGTGTGCCAATATTTAATGCATAATTTATCAACCTCATACTGATGAAATACTTAACTGATTTCAAAGATGGACAGATCATGTTAAATCTCGTAAAAGAATAAAATTCCGGGATTTTTGAAAAAATGAACATCTAGCCCACACACCACATTTTAGGTTTTTTTTAAAAAAGAGTTTTATCGAAATTTTTTAAAAACCATCCTATACCCAGAGAGCTGCGGAATTGAATTCGACTAATAATTACCCCTCGGCTGGTACTGGTGTATCACGTAAATACATTAGCAATGAGTAACTGGTAGTACATTTAAAAATTTAGATTTGGCGGGAAATTCAAAATTTGCCAATTTTTTGAATTCTTAAAAAAAAACAGTTTCTGAGTTTCTGAGGTGTTTATGATCTCATTATAACATGGATGTTATATTGACTGGGTATGTGATTGCTTATACTTCAGCTCAGGTTTCAATTTACACATTTTTAATACAGTTACGTTAGTATGTAAATTAAATTCACCTGCTATAAATTATACAAATAATAATTACCTAATAACAATACAAAATTTTGATTGGCTACAACTATTTGCTTTAGAGTAGAATCTCTCGCTGATAAACTGATAACCTCAAAGCCTCAAATTAATACGTTTTACTGATACCAATAATTATTTGCAAAATCCATTAATTTTAGACGCAGTCCATTCACACAACTAGCATTTAACTAACTCTTCAGTTATTCCATAAGCACTCCACTGCGCTAATCGATTCTGTGGGTTTTCTCTCACATCTACATTTAAATTAATTATTACCCTTTTTTTCAGTTAAATTTACAAAACACACCGCAAGGTAATTTGTTGTTTATATACTTAATCAAAATAGCTCAAGCTCAATTTAATTTAGACATAATAATAATTATTACTTAACAGGGCCGGACTAAGGATTGAAGGATGAATTGCTTTTAGGCAGCAATTTGTTTCCTTACAAAAAATATAACCACAATTTTAATTTTATGGATGGTTTTCCTTTATAAATCAAAATTTTGTATTTAAAATTTTTTAGAAAAGTTTAAAATGTTCTATTTACTTAATTCTGAAAAGTGCTCAATGTTTTATTTACATTTTTTGAGAAAAGTGTTAAAAATGTTTTATTTCCATGTTTTTGGAATGTACAAAAAAATTTATTTTGCATGTTTTTTAAAAGTACAAAATGTTCCATTTACATGTGTTTGAAAAGTGCGAAATGTTTTATTTGCATGTTTTTGAAAAGTGCGAAATGTTTTATTTGCATGTTTTTGAAATGGACAAAAAAAATGTATTTAACATGTTTTTGAAAAGTACAAAATGTTCGATTTACATGATTTTTGAAAATTCAGGGAGCGCTGCCCGCAATTTCCTGCCCTGATTATTAAAGGCATAACTAAAGTCGTTTAAATACATTTTGTATTTTTATTACTACTAAAAATCAAAAACAAAGAGATGCATTCTACAACTACCGAAATATTGTTGGTATTTCTATTTACTATTGCCCTTGACCTATTACAGACAATACGTTTTTTTTATTGGTTGGTAGTATATACCTATGTAATTACTGGCATTAATTAGTAATAGTTTTTAGGTAGATTTTTATGGAATGAATATGTAAATAGGTAGACAAATCTACAGTAATTAAGTAACTCAGCAATTTTCACAACACAACAAAAGTTTTCATTGATGCCTTATTACACAAGCTACGACGGTAGGGCTGTAGGTAAAGTCTACCAACAAAGGCAAAAACACATTCACTGCCTGCATGACGTAGACATACATTACTTTACTTCACAAAAAG
>JAQFZE010002382.1:0-14757 GCA_034695245.1 Dicyrtomina saundersi | reverse complement strand
GGTGATACCATCCAAACGGAAATTTGCTTTTTGAATAGTTACAATTAGACCAGTTTTCTCTCACTGTTACGGTTAGACCTTCATTTCACTAGGAAAGTTAACAGTTGTTAGCCGTAAGGATCTCGCTGTCAGGTTTAATCATTGTTAAAGGTAAAAGCGAGAACCTTAAGGCTAACAACCGTTAACTTCTCTAGTGGAAAACAGTGGTGAGTTCCATAACTACCGCATTTCCTATCACGGGCCCATAATAGTACGTGAGGCTGCAGTAGCACACGGGCCTGAGAGGTAGCAATTAAAATCTGCTAACACACTACTATTTGCCAATACACGGGCCTATAATAGTAGGTGCATGGATCTGTAATATTACACGGGTCTGAAAGGTCAGGATTTTAATAGTACACGGGCTCCTTTATTACAGAAAATGCAAGTATACGTTTTTTAAGGCTGCAAATATCTCAAAATACTTGTTTTTGAAACCAGTAAAATCTTCTTTGCATACTTTTGACCCTGTGCTAACTGCTTTAATTTGAAACATTTTTAAATAGTGCAATTTTTTGAATTAACTGTCTTCAAAAAGGTGAAATTGGCTCTAAATCCATAATTTTGAAATGTACAGAATAGTCTAACATTTTTGAAATGTGCCAAATATTGTACCTAGCTAATACTAATTTTGTTTGACTGTAAATTTGCACTGGTACAAATAGTTGTAAATACAAACTTGTTAAAGCTGCAAAACACTCCATTTACCTGGGTTTTTTTTCGTACAGCTTGTCCAGTTTTTAAAATACTGCTTACCTACATATTTTTGAAAATAACTTAATTACACTGTACATTGAAAAACTTGGACATATTAAGTCTACGCAGTGTCTAGCATTGCCTCTTCAAAGACGCCATAAACCATTCTACACAATGGTTCCGTGGATCTGCTGATAGCGGTGGTTGCTAGTGGTGGTTGGTGATATAGGATACGGTGGTGGTGTGATAGTAATCGTGCTCCTGCTTCAAAAAATCAGATGCAGTCTTGAGTCAAAGTTAAAGTTGAGGAGCTTAACAAATTGCCTCCTTTTTTCTTTTTCCGCCTCAGCATTCAGTATACAAAAAAATAACATACGCATTATTCTCATTCCCATCACATCACTCCGTGTCCGGAGTCTCCGTAGTTTGTATATCATATAAATTATTAATATATTTTCTGAGCTCCTCATATCCTCATGATTCGGTTTCGGCTGACACTCGCATTCTCCCCATTCTTCACGAGAGATACATATAGGCATAGGTGCCTATAGGTCTACCGTCTATACTCATATATTCTTCTATATCTATATGGACAGGCCCTTCCATCACTACTCCCTTTCTTCTATTACATACACACAGGTGTACAGGTGCATGTACAATTAGACAGAGACATGCTTCTTCTCGGTCTCGGTCGCGGTCTCGGTCTCGGTCTTCTCAGTCAGTCCTCATCATCTCTTTACATGCTACATGCCATGCCATTATCTTCAATTTCAACTTCAACTTTACTCTCACATTTACATTTACACGTTACCTCCGCACCTCCACACAGTCTATCAGCATTTCCTGGGCCTGTGACTCCAGAATGTAGAATTGTGAATCTAGACACACTCTGATGCGATGGAGGGAAAGGGGAGGGGAGGGGAGGGGAGGGGAGGGGAGGGGAGGGGGAGGCAGTCGACAGGAGATGCTTGTAACGAGAAAGGTGTCTACATAATTTGAAATCTGAATTTTGTTTAAGGCAAAATATTATAATATCAAATGAAAATGATGAAGTTTGCCCAAAAGACTATAGGACTATAGAAGACTATAGTAACTACTGCTCTAATATAATATTAACCAACTCTCGTCTCCGCACTCTTCTTCTTCTTCTTTTCTCCGGCGGTTTCGGTTTCGGGAATGTGGTTTCTCTCACTCCAAATGTCTACGTCTTCATCCGCTATATATAACTACATGGCTATGGCCTTGTAGTATCGCTACAAACATTACTTTCCCTTCCCCCCATGCAAAATAAATAGCGCCTTTTACATGCTGCTCAATCCATGCTCCCTATTAAAGTTGTATTTGAATATTTACAAGCACTGACACTCTCATTCCCCTGTCCTGTCTATCCGCCGCTCGGTCCGTGACCGTTGACTGACTAGTTTTTAGATTAAAATAAAACAAAGTATAATACAAAAAATTTACAAAAATCCACAATGTTATCTGCACTAACTCAACTGGAATTGGGTAGCTTCTCCCTTTGCTTTTGAACTTGTCATCTGCATTCCAATTCCAAACCTATATATAATTATATGTGTAGAATTGGTGAAGTTTTGAAGTATGGAAATTGGAGGTTGGGGGGGGGGCAGTTAGCTGCTTGTTATGGATATGGACATGTGCTGGTGCTGGTGCAGAGTCCTTGTATAAGAAGGGCCTCCTGCGGAACAAGAGATGATAATATGATAATAATGAACTTTTGTTTGTGTGTGTGTGTGTTTGGCGGTTTTGTTTGGTAGTGACGTTGAATTCATTTAATGACGGGAAGTATGATGGGAATTTTATCGATCAGCGACTTCCAAGACTCCTTCCAGTCATCTCTGACTTTCAAAGTAAATTATTCCCTATGAGTCGTGCACTCAAGAAGAGATATTTTACTAATATTAATATTGATAATGAGGATGAATTCCGCCCCAGATATGTTGAGGTAAGTAAAATATTATTATCTTTCATCTTCTACTTCTCATATAGTCCAAGTCATAGGGACAGGGGCAGACATGTACCTAGGTACGTTCAGGGCCGGACGAAGGAATTACTTTTAGGTAGCAATTTGTTTCCATTAAAAAAAAACACCATTTTGATAATATTGATGATTTTCTTTAGTAAAGCAAAATGTTGTATTTACGTGTTTTAGAAAAGTATAAAATATTCTATTTACTTGATTCAGAAAAGTGCAAAATGTTCTATTTACATCTTTTGAGAAAAGTGGAAAATATTTTATTTCCATGTTTTTGAAATGTACAAAATAATTTATTTGCATGTTTTTGAAAAGTGTAAAATATTCTATTTACATGTTTTTTGAAAATTCAGGCAGCGGGGGCTGCCTGCGCTGGCCGCACTATCCGATCCGGCCCTGGGTACGTTAACTAGGTACATGCACCTACATTTCACTGTACAGACTGCAGACAGAGGAGGTATGGTGAAATGGCAACTGTTTAGAGCCTATGGGAGAGTGTGGAGATTTTATAAGGTAGACATTGTGTGTAGACTTTTGGCGATCCCGGTCTCGGTCCCGGTGCCGGTGCCGGTGCCGGTAACTAACTAACTATCTCCCCTAACTACCGATCCACAGATATACATCTACCATCTATATACATATACCGTCAATTGTTTGTTTGTTACTCCAGGTTCCTTCTACTTTCCACTTTCTACATCTCTCACTCTATTTCTATCCTTTCCCTTGTAGGTACATATATAAATATATGCATATTATGAATATATCAAAGGACTTTTTTGACTGGAGCATGGGCTTTGACTTCTGCTTAGTTTAGTCAACATCTCTCCCTCATTCCATTTGTGTGAGGAGTCTGACTTGTGAATTCTGAATTCCGGTTACATTTAACACCGTCAGCCTCCTCCTCAATGAGAACTCCACTCAGCTGGAACATTTTTGCCATATTCCCGAAATTTCCAACATTTCTATGCAAACCATAACCGTAAGTATGCGTAGTTGATGCGTAAAGTTGTCTTTGAACTATTATCACTACTCCAGAGACCAAGGAGAGTCAGCCCCTTTACCAGTACCAGCAGTACTCTTACGCCACTTTCTTTCCACAAACCTCCTTATATTCACTGGTCTCCACCGGGACTTCCTCTCAACTGAAGATGCACATTGCTGTTTAACTACATGCGCACAATTACTACACTACTCCTACTCCTACAGGCACAGGCACAATTGGCCTTGGTATAATTATAATTTTTTAAATAAGCCTTTACATTTAGCACTGTATTCCCAATTGAAGGTTCAGACTTGCTAAGACATCAGACGTTACGTTAGTGTAAAAACAAACGGAGCGTCTTTAGTTTTTTCCCTTAATTATTTACCAGTGTCCAGTGCCCATACTTGACGCTGTAAAGTAAGTTAAATAGTTGAGTCGTTTATTATTGCTGAGGTAGTAAGCACGGGGGAAGGGCAATGCAAGGAGGTCTGCGAGAAGAACAAGTTCTACTCTCCTGCATTTATTTCTATCTTTTTTAAATAGTATGTAGGCATGTCGGTACGGAAAGCCGGTGCCGGTACCGGTACCGGTACCGGTACCAGGGACCAGCACCGGCACCGGGGCTAGACTAGGACTTGCGGAAATGAAAAGTTTCTCTAGGAAATTAACCAAAGTAAACTCAATTAACTGTCTCTGTTAAAAACTAAAACTCGTTAGCGTTTGGAGGAAGCGTGTAATAAATTGGATGCATTAATAGTAATACAATTGAATGTGTGATAGTAATAAATTATTACTCACTTGGCAAGAGAGAGAGAGACTCGAGGTGGGGAGAAGGAGATGGGAAGGAGTCTCACTGTACTATATATATATAGATACTTTCTCCACATTAAAAAGTTCCCTTCTCAAAGTAGTTCCCATGGCCGCACCAAAGGAACGTTCCAACCGCAAGGCACGGGAATTCACGGGAAGAAGAAGAAGAAGGAGGGAAGACGATGATTCCACATCCAAGTCTGATTCTTTAAAAAATGGCTCAAGGCTCACACACACACGGAGCGCTCCGTCCAAAAGCATGTACAAAGTGCGAACAAAGTACTCAAGCCCACCACCCCCTCTCTCAGTTCTCTCACTCTGTCTAAAATTAATGGTAAAATTGAAAAATAAAGTATGAAGAGCTTATTTAGTAGTGGTAGAAAAAATTCTGAGCCTCAACTTAAATCCACAGAGATTTTCCGCCTCCACTTTCACACACACACAAAGTTGGTCGGTGAAAGTTTGAGAAGGAGAGTGAAAGATTGAGTGAGAGATTCTGTGTGGCAAAAAAAAAAAAGAATGTGTGTACAGTGAGTAAGTAGTAAGTAGGTGGGTGGGTTGGAACATGTATCAAAGATGCTTCTATGTAGGTAAGGTAAGTACAGGCACTGTCTCTCTGTACTTGAGCGCTATAGTGTACTCAACATGGGTAATACGTTAGGGGTGGGACATTTGAAGACCGCGATAAAATGTTTACACACCGTGTAATTGATTATATTTGTTTGTTTACTGTTACTGTTGTTCCCTGACTGTAAAAGCTGAGAGAGCTTTGAAAGTCAGTTAGCTTATATCTGTTAGCTCTGTATCCCTACTACTCAATACCATGGTCATGGCTATATGACTTCGGGTCTCGCTCCTTTTCCTTTCACAATGCTAAGTGAGGCCGAGGCTTGAAGAGATCGAAAATAAGGAATTCTTGAGTGTCTTCCACGGTTTACATTTCTACTCACTCATATTATGTAAGGTACCTAATTGGGATAGTGAGAGTCGACATGGAAAGTGACTGCACTGCTCGCGGCTTCAGATTCTCGACTCCATCTTCATGTGGAAGAGACATTGCCATTAAATTATTTAAATGGGAGAGAGACTGGGAGAGAGCGAGTGAAAGCAATTTGTGAGTTTGTTAACTAAAACAGATTTTCATTTCAAACTGAGAGATGGATCAGTGGAGCGGAGATTTGATGTAATTTTGTTCAAATTCATTTGTCCATGATGATGGGATCGGGATGGGAAGAGAAGAGAGAGAGAGAGATCTCTGTAGATGCTCGAATCAGAGTCAGAATGTGTCAAAATGAAAAGAAATTTACTTTGTGGATTTATGTCTGGATGGATGGTGCAATGATGTGCAATAAAGAGGAAAGCAAACTTGAAGGAATTTCAACGAGAGTTTCATGTCCAAATCAGTCCGTAGGAGTCCCAGCCGTAGCCGTAGAGTCCTCAGCTTTTCATAGTTGGGATGAGGTGTGGGCAGAGGGCAATGCGGAGCTGTGTACTCACAAGATTCCTGAACTGTTGCTGGCGTCTTCATTTACATAATATATGGATTCCATAATATACTTGACGTCTTAATCATTACACAAGAAACCAATGCCATTACTCATATTTAGTACCAGACAACAAACAATTTAAACAAAAAATTCATTATTATTAATTCCACTGGGCTGTTGCGTTAATTTCTACACCTATTGACATAATTTAGGAATATTTTTTAAATATTTAAGGAAATCTCCAACATGTGCAGGGTTTAATAATCTCTCATCATTCTAATGAAAATACTTTTTTCACCTTCCCTTGCTTTGCTTTTTTTCCTGTTTACACACAAATATCGACACAGTTTAATTAAGTAATTAATTAAGTAATTAACTAAGTAACGGACTTTGGTATGGTCACCGTATAAAAATGTAACTATGAATGTAATACAATTCCAGCTCTTGACGGATTTGCTTTTCACAAGATTTACTTCACAATATGGAAATCTGCTCTCCGATCAGAAGGTCCCTGTCTACTACTTTTCACTGGACTACCAGGGAGCCAATAGTATAATGCAAGTTTTAGGAGACACAGATATTAAAAGTAATTAAAAAATAAGAAAGTTACTACCATTAGCGTTGACTATATCTAATGCATAGATTATCCTATTGCAAAAAAAAATATAATGTTATATGATTTCTTAATTTAAAAGGTATAGCTCACGGTGATATTTTGCAATACCTCTTCACTGGAATCTTTGGCGAAGACAATGCACTCAACAAAAATGATAGTGAATTTGTTACTTCTAAACTAATTCCACTCATAGTGAATTTCGCCAAGTACAGGTAAATAAGTAGCTACTTAAATAATGAAAATATTTTTTTCTAAAAGGAATTTCACGGCTTTTATCTTGTGACCTGCTGCACTTTTGACCTGATCATAATATTATGAGTGAGAATTAAAATTCTGTAACTAAAAATGACTGATATTTTTTGTTTCAAATTTAGCAACCCAACGCCCTCCAACGCCTTGGGAGTGACTTGGCCTAAATTTACTTCCAAAGACTCTACTGTCCTCTCGATTGGGAAGGAATTAAAACTGAAAAATAAATTTCGGACGAATATTTTAAGGTACTTAACTTGGGGAAACAAATACATTAATTGTTAATACTTAATTAATAACTCACTAATAGTCAAATTAATTTTTAAAAAATTACTGTAATATCTGTGTGTAACTGTTCCCGTAGATATTGGTCTGATGAATTACCAAAAATCCTATCACCTGGCAAGAAAAATGATGAACTGTAAAAACCAAATGTAACAACGTTTATAAATTCAGGGAATAAGAAAATGGATAACATCTCTATTGTACTACATAAATATTTGTCGTCTGTGAAGAACCAAAATGACCCATTTCCAATTTAAGCTACAATCAAAATGGGCTATGTCATAAAAACAAAATGAGAAACATGCGTAAAATGTTAATTAGGAGATTTTGAAAAGCGTAAAATGTTTTAATTCCATGTGTTTGAAAAGTGTAAAATGTCCTATTTACATGTTTTTGAAAAGGTGCAAAATGTTCTAATTCCATGTGTTTGAAAAGTGTAAAATGTCCTATTTACATGTTTTTGAAAAGGTGCAAAATGTTCTAATTCCATGTTTTCGAAAAGGTGCAAAATGTTCTATTTAAATGCTCTCAAGACATATTTGAATATTTGTGTAGATAGTTGATATTGTTTTTAGCTAAAAATGGATATGGATCATTTTGGTTCTTTACAGACGTTATGTTTTATATGCCTATATTTATATATAGTTGATGAAATCCGTGTTAATTTATTTCACAATAAACTAAATTACAACTTGTGTAAGTTCCTTGTGTGAAACCAAAAAAAAACGGGGTATATTAATCAATTGAAACTCAACTACCTGTAAATTCTCAGTTAAAATGAAAATAAAGTTTATTACATACAACGTAAGTAGCTAGCTACGTGGAATTCACTCCGTTGCAAATCTTGATGTGTTAAGCTTTATAATTTACAATGTAAAGTAGGCACTAAATTTTATGATGCTCATAATTAAAATAGGTAACATGCTACATAAGGGAAAAGGATGTTATTGCATTATTCTTCTTGTTTTTTACCATACTAAACAAAGTTGGAGGTTGTAAGTCTTGTAAGGTGTAATAATAATAATTACATAAAAATTATTGTGTACTATAAAATACTGAAAAAGCATAGAACTGACGCCATCTATTCGTGAGTGACTGGACCAGTCTTGACAATTTTAGGTCATAGATACCTGTCCCTTCATGTTCTGTGACAGCTCACTAGTCAGTGAGTCAGTTTGCGTTGGTGGTATGTATATAGTGACTTGTAAAATTCATAAACAAAATTCAGCTGTAATTCTTTTGATTACTCATTTCCATATCATCGTTTCGTAACACCACAATCCAAACATCAAAAGGCTTACAAATACAAATATCATGATTCATGCATTAAATTAAATTATTCATTGTTTTTCCTCCAAATGCTAAAGATTTCCTTCTCCTTATTTTTCCCCCTTGTTTTTTTTTCTTCATTAATTTGTGGTGTGTGTATAATACCTATACGTAATAGCAGAACATATTCACACTTACTCATTAATATAAATGGAATATATAAGTAACTATTTGAATTATCTGATTATCGTCTATTTAATGAAGAAGCAATACCACCAGACCAGGATAAATAATTTAAACCAAAGGCTATAAAAGGCTGTCGCATTTCAAAAATGCGTAGTTTGAGTAATTTACATATCTAATGGGAAGCGTAGTTAGAATTTTGATCAATTTTAAAAAACATGCTTGCAGATAATTTTAATTTTTTTTTGAAATTTAAATTACATTATTTTGCACTTGTTAAAAATATTCAATTTTTTTTTGCATTTTTCATGAAAGCAAAAACTATAGATGTAAGTTTCTGGCAAAGATCGAAAGCCCTATGTATTTTTCACATTTAAACGTAATATTTTTGGCACTATTGAAAATTCGCAGTATTTCCCCTTAAAGGACGTTAATAGTATGCGCATCCCTAATGTTTTTAATATTATGATTTATACGCAAATTAAAATGGAGTTTTAAACTTATTTTTCTTCTTTCTTTTTTTTCTCTCCCTCTTCACATTTCGCCCTAGCACTTCACACAGTGCGCAGTGTAAGAACCCATAGAGTAATTATGAGTGGAGAGTATACCTACTAGTTAATAGTTAATCGTATGTATATGTGAGTTTCCAAAGCTCAATGAGGAGCGGCATATGATGATGAACAGTGTGTAGCACAAACGAGAAATAAGATGGAAAAATTATAATAGAATTAGTCATATTGTACTCGCGAGCTTTGGCTTTGTGTACGAAGGGCAGAGCGTCCACACGCCAAATCCAAAAAAACCACCACCAACTCCAAACCCATAACGCCAAATGCAAAGGCAAAGGTATAATGTCAGTCAATGCTAAAGGTTATGCTTAGCACGAAGATCAATTTATTGGTGTCATCAGAGGGAACACTTCTTCTTGGTCTATTCGTCTTCTTCTTCTTCTTCGTCTTCTTCTTCGTCGCAAGACTCAAAAGCAGGTGGTGACGAAGCGTGAACACAAATGCATTCTTAAAATATAAGGGATGCTCAGCCTCAATTAGCATGACTAAAAGTTTTAAGAGTGTACTTTGTCAAGTACAGGGAGAGAGAGAGTTGAGGGTGGATGTCGACGTCGACGTGGAGGCTCATAATAATAATTTTGACAAGCAACAAGCCTTCTGAGTCCTGAGCATTTAACCTGTGGCGATTTCTGACACAAATTTTCATGGGCTTCTCTACATCTACTTACTGAATCGTCAAAAAGGTGTAACTACAACGACAACTACACACACGTGCAGTGCTCATCAACTACCACTGCATTGTACTGTACCGTCCTATACAATTACAATACCTTCCTTACCCTCAATATAATATACTATACGCATATATATATGCGATCTGCCCATGGAGAGTTTAATACCCTGCTTTATGACTTGACCAAAAACCAAAGTAGTAACCACTTCTGTATTTATATTTTATGAACAATTATAATTATAATACTCTCAAACCTGACTCCATAACTAGACAGTATAGTTCAGTCCGTATACCGTCAGTCCTGGTCCTCGTCGTAGTCTCGTAATGGTAATCGTAATCGTAGTGGAAGTGGAGCTTTCCTCCTAGAATTCGGTTGCATCTGCTCCGAGGGTTTCTAATGACCTTCCCACCAGCCTCTCCTAAACCGTTAAAATACTATGGAATATCGCAAATAGCTATAATTTACACTTCACTCTCCGTCTATTTTAAAAATTTGAAATTCTTCCCTATATTTTTTTTTTACCACAAAAAAGGAAGCTGGCTGGATTCTGGATTACGGGAACGGAAATGTTCAAGTTTTAAAAGTTAATTCCAGAGTTTTTTTTTGTGTAAACCCGGAATTTTCCAGAATTCAAAATTACAAATTAATGCGAAGCATACTGAAACAGGATGGTGGAATTCTGAAGCGTGGAATTTTATAGTTTTATAGTGCTAATTGACAAGAAGAGTCTGAGTATCATGTGTATATATCGTTCTATGTACATGAGTCTAAAGCTCTCCTCGAGAAGAGAACAAAAGGGAAGACGAGAGAGGCTGTGGGAGTAGGTACACTTACAAATTTTCAACGAATTCCATCTCCATTTATTTTTCACTTCCATGGATGGTGGGCTTGGCTAAGGAAATACAATCGAAGAAATTAATTCAATGGAGAATAAGTTACTTTGACGTTCATCCCTATATCCGAGTATATCCAGGCAGTATACATGTAGTAATGACAAGTGAAAGAGAAACGGTAATGGAAACTTTAATACAAAAAAAAATAATATAACGTCTAACAAGTTGAAGACATTATAGCCTCTGGAGCCAGAGCCGCGTCGCTCTGTACAAACTCTAGATTTCTAGATTTCTAGATTCTAGAATTTCTAGATTCTGAAAAAATAAAACTGAAACATAAACAGTAAATCACAGACAGAAAATATTTCCCCTGATGGAAATTTATGCCTAAGAGGAGAGAACATATATCTACTATAAACTTTTATACATTTTAATCATACTCACATGAGGATATATAAACCGCCGGCCCCGCGGTTCCGATGGTCATGGCATGGCAATGCAATGGCAGTATATATAGCAATAGCGGGGTTTTAAAAACCCGGGACAGTCGTCGTTGTCCTTGTCGTTTTCGCTCTCATTTCTCCTTCAACAAGATTTATGACATGTGGGATGTGAGCATGGGACTGGAAAATTTCTCCAGCTTTTCTAATCATACGTTTCTAAAGTATTACATGCTGTATAGCTTGAGTGTATATGTATCATTACCATTGCCATTACATAGTCATAACCGTAGTCATAGCTAAGCCAATAGCCATCATACATAATGGAGGCTTACACACTCCAGACTGCATACAGTGGACTAATCGTAAGACAAGTCTCATACATAGCGCTGGATCTCTACCTTCCACTCCGCCGTACATACATATTATACTCTGTACAGAATTGGAGAACATTTGTTTCAAAATATTACGCTGTCAAAGCTGAGACTGAGAGCCATAGCTCATTTTCAATTTCAACAGTCAATTTTTTTCCCTCTCTTTTTACCCTCCAGTTCATGAGTTCATTCATGAGTAATGCGGACTCGGTTTTGTGTGTCATAATATGAATTAAGGGGGAACAAAACGGTCACAATTCCAATTCCAATTAACTACCATCAAGCCTCACTCCCACTCAGCGCTCGTATTTTTATTGTTTCCGAATCCGAATGCTACGGCTACGGCTCCACGGCCCAAGCTTTAAGCGGCCAGCCAGTCAAGTCAAGCCAATTTAGTGTAAAGGAAATCCAGTGTGGCTGTCGCTATTTCGTTGTCGTTGCCGTTGTCGTTGTCGTCCTATGAGTCCTCTCTCATGGAATGAGGAGTAAGTGAATGAAAGCGCTAAATTGGCAATTATCTGACACCCATCCCATGCAATGCACATTTGACTCATCATCCCCACAATAAATGTAAATTACAAAAAGGGAAAATAAAAATCCGTCAGATATGCGTATCTCTATATGGTATGGGGTATGGGGTATGGGGTATGGTGTGGCATATATGATATGGTTGGCCTGTCCCTCTGTGTACTGTACTCTGTATTCGGCACTCTCGGTATGTAGTTGTATGTAGTACGTAGATTTGTATGTTAAAGCCCTATTCTCAATCGAGTCTCTACTCCCTCGTGCATACATATATGTAGTTAGAGGGAAGAAGTAAATTTAAATAATGCGGAGGCCACGAGAAAAAAAATTCAACAAATAATATGTGCTAAAGTAAGCAAAATAAGGATGCTCTGTAGTGAAGAGTTTAGAGTCATAGAGATATCCATCATGTCATATAGAGTCCCTGCCCATCACATCACATCACTTCACTTCACATCACATACCACAGCCTCGTCATCGTCAGCATATGAGCTCATCTCCCCATGCAATGTGCAGTGTAAGGGCAGTGCAATATAAATATCTGTAGAAATTATTGTAGATACAAATGCATGGGAGGACTCGGCCGACGCCGACTCGGGCTATAGGCTTATGCATATTCTCAGCGTACATAGGGGTCGTTCAAGTATTACGTAACGCAGCCAGGGGTAGTGGGTAGGTCAATGTCAGCCATTTTTTCCTATGCTTTAACATGTCGTTACGTAACGTGTTGGGGTAGTGGGTAGGTCAAAATTTGACCTTTTTGCGTTACGTAATACTTGAACGGTCCCTAATATAATATGCAATCGCATAATATGCCCATCAAGCTCATTGCACAGTACAGAGAGGTAGGTACTTAAAAATGAATGTGAATGTGGACGTGGATGTGGTATGTACATAGTAGGTAGGTACTTGTACTTGCATCTCTCTACCTACTCCCAACACAGCACAAGAACCAGCATCCAGCACCAGCCCATTACCATTACCCATTTACTATATAATCTAACTCAACAATATGAGGACACATAGCCATGTAGGTCTACACACATGTAGATCTCCACATGGACTTCATTATGAACTATACTAGAAGATAAACATGAGCTCGAACATCCTCTCCTCCATCAACACGGAGGGACGGAGAGACAGTGTGTGCCATTGGAGGAGTAGTACAGCACCAGCCCCAGCACAAGGCAATCGTCAACTTTCATTTGAATGTAAATTGAGAAGATGTAAAGTCTGTTGTTGTCGTGGAAAAAATTCATTTAAGCATAGTTTCATTTCTCCCGGCGTGAACAGAGGAGAGACAGCTTCAACGGGAGCTTCACACACACACACACACACACACACACACACAGATCTTAAAGGTTTTTTAGCCATCCCGTCCAATTGAATGCCGAATCTCCTGAGGTATCTCATACATGTGTAAAGTAAGTCGTCTTAATTTTTTTCTTATAGCTCCGCTCACTCGTCCTAGTCCTGATCCCAGTTGTAGTTGTAGTGGTTCTCTCTGGTCTTAGTTTTCGTTTTCTGGTTTTGCTACGAGTTCTCACTCAGTGCCGTCAGCAATCCCTCCATGAATGCACACAGTGACAGATATAATAATGTGCTGGTAAGTATAATATAATAGAAATGCACGGACGAACCCACTACTCAACAAGAGTAAGTATGTGATTCCTTGTCATTGTCATTCTACAGACCCCAGCGAGTCAACTAGCGAAAGGAAAACCCAAATCCGAAAACGAGCCAAATCCACGAAAAAAAAACCAGTACCTGGGCCCTCACAAGACGTCAACCTTCTACTTGTACTACATGTTTACATTTTTCTCTCATCTTTCCTTCTTCTGGAGCATGTAGCTTGGATATGTAATTTCCACAACTATTTACATACATATAACCCACATGGGACCCACATAGCGGAGCATATAGGCATAAATAATGACACGCTAAAATATGTGGTGTGTGTGTGAAGGAAAGTTATTTTCTATTTCTAATTAATTATATTTGCTTTAAAAAAATATCAAAACAGAGGCCTTTTGTTTGGCCCTCCAATTTTTTATTCCAATTTATTCCATGCCGTCGTCGTAGTCGTAATAGTAGTACAGGTAATAGTAAACGTGGTGGTCGTGGTTATAATCGTAATTGTCTCCTTAATCGTAAATTAAGCCCACGACACCAGTACTACAGTCGCAGTCAGCCCGTCAAGGCCTATGCATATATATAAATTCAGTTTTGAAGTTGAGATTTCCTCACAACGACAACATATCAGCTCACTCACAATGGGTAAGTGTGCATGGAGAGTTTAGAAAAAAAAAACATATTTTAGTTTACCATTAAAATTTTTAGCAGTTGCTATGATCATAATGTCATTACAATTACCTGTAAATTGAACTCAAACGTGGATGGAATATAATCCTGGCTAAAAAAAACTATACTCTCTGGCTCTCGCTGTATGGACGGTATTTTATTTTATTTTGACGCTTTATTACATCCATGCCATACCAAAAAGATGAAAACCGAGGGAGAGACTTACAAGAAGTTTGTGTAGTACGTAGGCAGGTAGGTAGGTAGTACATACGTATGAGTAGGAAGTTTGAGCTTGTGCTTTCAACTTTACATAATGTGAAGAATAAAAATAAAGCACAGGTACGAAAATACCTAGTGTTCAGTCGCGATGACTGAACTGTTCAGTCAGTAATTTTCCACTAATTTGAGTACTCGAGTCCTCATGCAAAAATG
>JAQFZE010002381.1:0-14757 GCA_034695245.1 Dicyrtomina saundersi | reverse complement strand
GCGAGGAGGTAAGGTAAACTCACGGACGTAAGCCCCAACCGCCTCCGCGGGTTGTTGAGAATTACGTTCGC
Organism: Dicyrtomina saundersi; assembly: GCA_034695245.1. NCBI lineage: Eukaryota > Metazoa > Arthropoda > Collembola > Symphypleona > Dicyrtomidae > Dicyrtomina > Dicyrtomina saundersi. Next base: position 14,686 of record JAQFZE010002381.1, on the reverse strand, counting down.
GTTTTACTTGTGTATTTTATGCCGTATAATTAAAACTCTTGGCAACACACGTAATTTTAAAAGTTTTGAAGGATCTGATGCCAAATGCAACAATATTATATTCAGAAAACCCCAGTTTTCTGTCAACCTTCTCTGACTCCGCATATCTTAAATCCAAGAGAATTGTATCCGTTTTTGTTTTTATACCTGCGATCTCCGACAGGTTTTAAAAAAAGTAGTTTTCACATAGCTCCTCTAGGAATAATTATCAAACATGTTAACAAAAGAAGAATTTGGAATAACTCTTAAATTGTTAAACTTATTTTCACAACTTAAAATGTATCCCTTTGACGTGGATTTACAATCCGGAAAAATTAAAAAGAAGAACTCCATGATTCAAAAGGTTCTGTGGATCTTTTATTTCGCTGTTTCGATTTCTGGATTGTGTTACATGAATGGAAGATTTCTTCAGTCGTTGATCTACCCAAAGTATTTCGTCCTTCATCACTTTCCCATTCACTTTATTTTGGTTTTGGCTTTCAACTTAATTTGTTTCATAACCAACTCAACGTTTGATGGTTGGCCAGATGTCACTGTTGGGATTTTTATTCAACTATTCGAAAATCCCGGTAATCGCTGTTACTTAACTATACATATTATATAAACTATAACAAACAAACAAAAGATATTTAACGGTTTTATGAATTTCAATCTCCTATTACAGTTTCGGTCTTCATTGTTTATTTTTTTATTTTTTATTTATCAGATGAGCGTTTGGTGCGGAAGTCTAATCGGGAGTTCAGTGTCATGGAGCTTGTTGCCCTTTACTTCCCGTTCTGCATTCTGCTAGATGCATTTTTGCCTCTGGTCTTTTTTTGTATGACCCAACGCTCAACTTCCTCCTCTACTCTGCACTGGAAGAAAATCACAAAAATTTGCTGACATTTTGTATTCTGTTTCTAGTGGAATTTTTTATTTTACTTTTTTGGGCAACAAATGCAATATTTGGAATTATTCTTCAAATGCTCTATTTAATGAAAGTAGATTCCCGAATTCAGACATTAATTCAGAGGGTCGAGTCCTACTCTGCTAGTCTCAAAATTAAACCTGTGGCTTCATTCCAATCAAAAGTGAAACTGTATAACATATACAAGGAATGCAGGAAGATTCAATTGTCAATTAGCTATTTTAATCTGAGCACTGCCTACGTCATTTTTTTCTTAAAAAATATAATCATCTCAATGTCGATTATTGGTATAGTTTATTTCACGTTTCCAGGCCTTGATTTAGTCACAAGTATTTTTGCATGTTTGACACCACTTTTCGGAGTTACGTGCTACGTCTCTCTGTACGACAAGGCATTCAAAATCCCTGAAAATATTAAAGCACTTAAATTAGGAATGATTCTGCTAAGTGGGCAGTGCCCGGGTTTGACTCGTAAACAACGTCATTTTTTTCGGTTGGTCTTTGAGTCGGTGAGAGATGTTGGGGTGAGACAGGGAGAGTTTCGAACAATGGAACGAGAGTCCACGCCTCTGTTTATGGATTTCATTACTCGAAATGTTGCTGAATTGTTAGTTTCCCTGCGTTAGTGACGTTGTCATGTCGGTCAGTCAAGCTATATTAGAGCTGATCGAAGATGCACTGTACGCGCTTAGAAAAGATCTTAACAAGAATCCTGTACGACGGGGCTAGCAGGTTAAGATGTTAACTTTAACAGGTTTAGTAGTAAATTTTAAAATATTTGAGAGTGGGGAAATGGTTAGTCAAGTGTAACAGCGCTGGTGTTACAAAACCCAATAGCAAATCTATTGAAATCTACAGTAAGCCTGTTAAAGCATTTATGTCACTGTATATGTATGCTAATAAACTAGTCGCCCATTACTAAATGTATTGTGTCAGTCCAGTCGTTAAGGCTGGAAGGTACCTATGTCGAAGGTTGCGGGTTCGAATCCAACTTTTGGTGTTTTATTAAAAATTTCTTTTTAGGTTTAAAAACATAAGTAGCACGTTCCCTATGTTTTTAAGCAGTTTATAGCTTTAAAAACAATTTAATTGCAATTTCGCAAAATTATTACTTTAGCAAAGTCAGTCATTATTTCAAAGTGGTTAATGGTGCCTTCATTAAATATTAACCAATCCTGTTTGCAATCACAGCCAAAATTTCCTACCGTAGTTAAGTTAATTTCTTCCTGTATTTCTAATGAAACCGCAAAGTTGTTTTTGAAGTTTTTCGTAGCATTAGCATAAACAAACCAATTCAGTAACTTACCCAATTGCGCTCCAAAGTAATTGTAAACTTTCAGTAATTTCGCTCTAATTAATAAATTGACTACTTGGGAAAACAAATTACACACGGTTGATAATTTAATCTACTAACTAGTGAGAATCTTTTGCTGGGCTTTACGTAGCTAATATATATATTTACTTATATAGGCAGAAAAAATATTGTTTGCAAACAGAGATACAAAAATAATAGTTTCCTGTTTTCGCAATCAAGTTTGAGCTCATGCTATTAGTACTAGTGGAATTTCAAGGTGAGTAGAAGATGGACCTAATTTTTTACATAGGGTTGTGTTCACTGTAATGTGGCACTCAAATAAAGCTAAATCAATTCAAATTAATTTATAATTTATACTTGCCGTCTAATTAATTTAACTACTTAAGTATAACCTACTGCAGAGGTGTCGTCCCAAGGTGCCCCTGGCTCTTGGCAAGACCAGCTTCCTAATTATTTGTTTGCATTAAATAATTGGCCATTTAATAAATTATATTTGAAACAATCTCAGTCTAAATGCTTATGGTTGAAGAATGGACAACAGAAAATTTTATTTGAAAAATTTCAAAATTATTATATCCATGCAATTGTGAAAACATCATAAGAATTGAAACAATTCAGTAAATCGATTCCCACATTTCCTGCTTGTAGTTTTAAAATTTGTCATTATTTATCATTATTTCATAAACAATAGCGCTACAATGGTATTCCAGTTTGGGAGTTTAAAATTAATCTTCAGGTTTAAAAGCATAGGTACTAAGGAAGTAAATCGTTTCCTACATTTTGGAACAGTTTATAGATTTAGAAATGATTTCATTTCAATTCTGCAAGACTATTACTTTAGTCAAGTCAATCGTTATTTCAAAGTGGTTAATGGAGCCTACAACATTTACCTCTACTTTTTAATCTCAAAGTTCAAATTTCCTATGGTAGCTAAGTTAATTCCTTCCTGTGTTTTTTTTTATGAAACCGCAAAGTTGCTTTTCAAGTTTGGGTTCGTAATTAACATAAACATCGGAAAAACAAATTATCTAACTTACCCAATTGCGCTGTAAAACCAAAATTGTAGACCTTTAGTAATTTCGCACGTGCTAGTAAAAAAGGTATACTGAAAAGCACCAATTTGTATTCTAATTTTTAAATTAACCTACAAACTAGTGAGACTGTTGTTCGACTTTACATAGCTAATACATAGGCAGGACAAAAAGTGTTTCCAAACACACATATACAAAATATTAGTTCCTTGTTTTTGCAATCGAGTAGAGCTCATGGCTTATGGCTCATATGCCATTAGTTGAATTAGTTTAACTTAACTACTTAATAAATATAACCTTCTGCAGAGCTGTAGTCTCACGATGCCCCTAGCTCTTGGCAGGACTCGTAATTTTAAAAGAGTTGAAGGACGTCAAGCCAATAAAAGCCACAATATATTACTTATATTCAGGATACTTGAGAATCATTTCACCCCATTCTAATTCAGTAATTATCCTGAGTCCGGTGTCGGTATTCAGAAGAGCAGAAAGCTAATACTTTACACTTGAATAAATAATTGAATTGAAATGAAGTGACGTGTAGCTTGGTATCTTGCGAACAATCTCAACCTAAATTTTTTTAAAATTAGTTTTTAACATATAGCTCCTCTAAAAAACCAATAAGCAAAAATGCTGACAAAAGAAGAATTTGGAACAACACTTAAATTATTTAAATTCTTTTCACAACTTAATATTTGTCCTTTCGACGTTGATTTGAAATCCGGCAAAATAAAGAGACAAAGCTCATTACTTCAACAAACTAAATGGGGCATTTATTTCGCCGTTTCGATTTCTGGATTATGTTACATGAATGGCAGACTTGTTCAGTCGTTGATCTTTCCAAAGTATTTCGTCCTTCATCACTTTCCCATTCACTTTAGTTTCGTTTTGGCTTTTGATCTGATTTGTTTCATAATTCACTCAACGTTTGTTGGTTGGCCAGAAGTCACTGTTGGGATTTTTAATCAAATATTCGAACATCATCCCGGTAATGATTATTGCTATTACTTTACTTTTAACAGTTCTACGAACATACTAAAATAAATTCAACTTGAATTTAAAGGTTCTATGAATTTTGAATGTATTTTAATTTAGCAGATCAACATTTAGTGAGGAAGTCTGTTCGTGAATTCAGTGTGATGGAGCTCGTTGCCCTGTACTCCCCATTTGTCATTCTACTGGATGTATTTCTACCTCTCGCCCTTTTCTTGTATGACCCTTCAATCAATTTTCTCCTCTACTCTGCACTTGGAGAAAATCACAAAAATTGGCTCACATTTTGTGTTCTGTTTCTAGTAGAATTTTGTATTCTACTTTTTTGGGCAACGAATGGAATATTTGAAGTAAATCTTCAAATGCTCTACCTAATGAAAGTAGATTCCCGAATTCAGACTTTAATTCAGAGGGTCGATTCCTACTCTTTTAGTCTCAGAAATAAACCTGTGACTTCTTTCCCATCGAAACTGAAACTGTATAACATATACAAAGAGTGCAGGAAGATAGAATTGTCAATTAGTTATTTCAACCTGAGCACTGCGTACGTCGTGTTTTTCTTAAAAAATGTAATCATCTCATTGTCCATTACTAGTTTAGTTTATGTCATCAAATTCCCTGGTCTTGATTTAGTCACAAGTCTGTTTGCTTGTTTGACACCATCTCTCGCAGCTACCTGCTACGTCTCTATGTATGACAAGGCATTTAAAATCCCCGAAAATATCAAAACACTTAAATTAAGAATGATATTGTTGAGTAAGCAGTGCCCGGGTTTGACTCGTAAACAGCGCCATTTTTTTCGGTTGATCTTTGAGTCGGTGAGAGATGTTGGGGTGAAACAGGGAGAGTTTCGAACACTGGAACGAGAGTCCACGCCTCTGTTTTTGGATTTCATTACTCGAAATGTGGCTGGGTTGTTAGTTTCCTTGCGCTAGTGACGTTGTCGGTTTGTCTAACAAGGGAATGGTTTCGCATGATGCTCGCCAATTTCAAAAAGTCATATCCACAAAAATCAGGCTACTTTTAAATAGTTGAAATCCAAAGTAGGTCGATTGCATTTTGCGTTGTTTGGTCACAGTCACAGTAGCGTCAATAGCCCGCCAAAGCTAAAAAAAATTCAAATGTTAATATTTGCCGTCCTGTAACTTCTACAGTTCTTCTTCTTATACGATTTTGAAACAATTTTGTGTTTTCTAATGTTTAGACATTTTTCTAAAAAGTTATTTCAGGATCTTTTAAAATTCAAAAATTTTCTTTTTTTTTGAAAAAATTGGTCCATAAAATTGGGTCTTATAAATAATGTTTTTTCAAAGGTTTTAAAGAAACTAAAAATTTTTGAATTTAAAAAAATCCTGAAAGGACTTGTTAGAAAAACGTCTAAACATCAGAAAACACAAAATTATGTCAAAATCGGATAAGAACTGTAGAAGTTACAGAGCGGCAAAATATTAAAATTTGAATTTTTTAAACTTTGGCGGGCTACTGTGACCAAACAACGCACAATGATACTGAGTTACTTCGGATCTCTACTATTTAAAAGTTGCCTGATTTTTGTGGACATGACTTTTTAAAATTGGCGGGTATCATGTGTAACCATTCCTTTGTAAGAAGCACTCTGCAGTTTGCAGAAATTTAAAGCATTAAATTTAATTACGATGTGGTTTTATTTATTTACAAAATTTACATGCATCAAGCATGTAGCGTTGAATATGCTGGTGTTTTTAATTCCTGTTATACATATTACATATTTGTATTAAAAAGTTCGCTTTGACTGTTTTTGCATGTAGCTTTATTGAAGTAGTGACGTTTTATTTCTACCTATTTTTGTTTATATAATAATTATTGTTTTAACTGTTAAGTAACTGTTACTGACAATGTCAGAAAATAAAAAATAAACGTGTATGATGTATATGTAAAATAAATCACGTAAAGTCTTTTAAGAATACTAACGAACATTATTCTTACGAGGACAATGTGAGTGAGTCAAAATTTTATAAATGAGTGTCATCATTGCTGTGCGGCCCTAAATAAGTTTATATAATGTAGGCAGCGTACATTTTCAGCTGAATTTTACACAATCGTTTACGATAGGAGGTGGGTCGTTTTAACGTGACAGGAATTTTAATGACGTAATAATATATGACAACTAACACTTCTCTTATGCTGACAGAAATCATAATAATAAACCTGTGACTTCTTTCCCATCAAAAATGAAACTGTACTACTGTACAGCATTCATAAGGAATGCAGGTAGGAACATAGAATTGCCAATTAACTATTTTAACCGCAGCACTGACTACGGAATTTTTGTCTTAAAAAATCTATATATATATCAGCATCTATTATTGGTTTAGTTTATATCATTTAATTTCCAACTCCTGATTTATATTATAGTCACAAGTCTTTTTACCTGTTCCCCACCAATCATTTCAGTTACGTGCTACGTCATCTCTTTGCACGTCAAGGCATTTAAAATCCATGAAAATATCAAAACCCATAAATTAGGAATGCTTCTGAGATGCTGAATGGGCAGTGCCCGGGTATGAAAAGTAAACAGCGTAATTTCTTTCGGTTGATCTTTGAGTCGGTGAGAAATGTTGGGGTGAGACAGGAAGAGTTTCGAACAATGGAACGGGAGTCGACACCTTTGTTTTTTTATTTCATTAAGATGTACTTGGCAGAAATTTTAATGCCGCCTGCTCTTGCAATTAGTTTTGGCTGTTTTTAAATGTAGCTTTATTGCTGTCGTAACATTTTAGTGTTTACATAATTGTTATAACTGTTACAGACAAAGTCAGAAAGTAAAAAATATAGGAGTATTTTCGCTATTTAAAAAAAAATCAGGTAAAGTCGTTTGAGATTACTAACTAACATTATTTGATCATGAACAAAAATAATGAATGTCAGTTCAAAAATGAGCACGAATGCATTTTTTACATTTGTTTCGCAACAGCTCCAGTAAATAATTAGCATAGGTTATTTAATGTCATACATAATATTAAATTTGGATTAAATTCCCAGGTTTTCCATTCTCAGTCTCAGTTGCAGATTCTTCAATTTCGTTAAAAAAAATTCTTAAACTCCGGTGGAAGTGAGAAGCTGTCTTCGATAAATATTGACGATCCATAGCGAGAAGAGTGAGGCAGGGATTAAGATGATGTCAAGAATAAATAAAGTATTTTCTTCCGCAAACAGCCTCCAAATTGCAGTCACAATCGTCATCGGAACGAAAAACACACTAAACGCGATCCAGACAGTCACTTTCCCCACGTTTTTCTATAGAAAATAGACATTTCATTAGGGATCGCCCAAACATTACGTCATCGAAAAATGCCTATTTTTAAGCCCTTATGACCCCCTGTCATCAGCTTATAAGCCAATGCGTATTAATTGGTTGTCTTTAGCATGGGATGTCATCAGCAGCCAGGTAGTCCCATTGACACTACTGATGACGACGTCATTTGTGAACGATCTCTTATTGTAAAGAAAACCATTATTGTACAGTACACACAAGTCACCCGTGCAATTCACTGATTAATTACCCGCGAAATTCAAAGTAAAATAAATTGAAATGCCACTGATTCGATTCACGTTCACTGCTATTGCCCAGGAAACGAGCACACCACACCACAACCAATAACGGCAACAAGTGACACGAATAATAATTTGTAATGTATGAAAATAAAATCAGTTAACCTATATACGTATCAATCAATCAATACATAATTACTTCGAATCAGTTTTAAAGTAATAATTAATTTTGGTATTAAAAATCACCTGTTGAACTCCCATAAGAAGAACAGCCCCGCACGTCAATTGACTCAGCCAAATGATAATTGTTGTGACCAGGAGAGAAATGTTGAGATAATGAGGAGGTAATTGAAGTCTAACTGCTTCCTTATCCACTTTAGTCAGAGCAAGGAGTCCAACCGTCTCCAGTACTAAGAAAACTACACTCCCAAACTGTGAGCAAATAAAGTTTTAATTGTAATTAGTCATTAGTAAATACGTTCAACGTTAGTGATACACGAAGTTCGCGTATACGCTCTATAAAATTCACATGTTAATTGTAGTTACTGAACTGAATCAACTGTAGTGATCTCATTCCAATTAACTTGCGACTTGCAACTAACTAACTATCACCTATAAGTGTTTAATATGAATTTTAAATAATTAAAGGTGAAGTATGCAACAGTGACAGTTACAGCCACCAATTTACACAGTCAACAGTCAACAGTATGAAAGGAGTAAAGGGTGTAAGTACCATTTGCAACCAGCCGATTATCATACACCAGGTCTTGGGTCTACAACAAAGAAATTTGAAATCTTCATCAGTGTCAGTAGTTTGATTGTGATTCTGCACTACCAAGTTTGACTGCATCTTGGACAAGAAGCTTTAATAAAATATATATAGGGGTTTTGTGAAAATTATTATTATTAATTCAAATTCAAAATTGAATTTTTTTAGGTGTTTTTAGTGAATAAATGTTGAGAACTGTCTGTGTCAGTTTCCAGTTGTGAGTCAGATGAACAAGCCGGACACAGCACCAGTGCCAATCAGGACAACAATGTCAAAAAAAAGTATCAATAGTAAAACTGTCTGTCCAGCGAGAACGACTTGTGTGTGGGCCGATGGCTAACTTAATTAGGTATGTGTATAGTCGTTTACTTCCCTATTATCGTTCACCGTATATGGACTTGCGATGTGAGGGTATACTTGACGACAGTTGACAGGTCAGTTTTCATGGAAATTCGTAGTGAAATGAGGAGCCTGGAAAGGTATCAGTATGCATGGTAATTTAAGATTCTATTTATGATTTAGCTAAACAATGCAAATCCTATACGTACATTTTTTTGTGAGTGGAGAATTTATTATCAAAGAACTTTTGACTTTCTAATTCTAGGTAAAAACGCAGTAAGGGGCCACGGACAAGAAATATCCATCGTACACCTTGACTGACATCGTGAGCGGCATGTAAGTACACCTATATTGCCTATTAAGTATTTATCATTATTTTTATATTATTTTGAACTTTGAATTTTCTGTAGGTAGATAGCACATTTTTTACGCTACTGCAATTAGGTAGTAATGCCATAGGTAGTACATGTAAAGTGTATTTAAGTCTTATAATTTTTTGGACGTATACACCTACAACTAGTAATATAGGTAACACACCAACACACGGCTGATTTATGCCCTAATTTTCTTCTACTAAATTGGCTTTAGAGTTACTGGATTAGAGAAGCTTTACGTGAGTTTTAAGAAAAACACAGTATTAATTCAACCTATTAAAGCACTTGCCTCAAGCTTGTATTAATCATGTAATGAAACTTGGTAATGAAATAGGATCCAAAGTTTCCATAGGCTATACGATAAAATGCATAGATTAATAAGACATCGTCAGTAAATGATGCCATTATCTGGATGGGTGTGTGTTAAAAACATGTCCATTCAAGGTACATGGTTTAAAAAGTTGTCAATCTATTGTGAAGGTGGGTGGATTTATCCAAAAAATGCCATGTAATTCTTGACATCATTTATGGACTATCCCTAATTAAATATTATTTATTACCAGTAAAGAGCTTAAAGTTTCAGCTAGTATAGCGTCTTTCATATATCATTAATCAGTGTTTTTTTTTCGATCCGACATAATTATGTATAGTCACTCCCCTATGCATGCCTTCAAATATAAGTAGTACTACTCCCAAAAATCGTAAAAAGGATTTAAATTCGAGTTTAGAAATTAAATCCAGTAAATTATGCATCTAATTAATGGCCTACTAGATGTATGCATGCCGATTTTCCATGCGCTCAGTTTACGGAGTATTTTGTAGTAAAGCAAAATAAACTTCATTTCATGTTACATATAATCAATCTAATTGCAAAAAGTTGCAGTTCTAATTGCGAGCCTATACTTATCGTTAGTCTGCAGTATAACAGTCAGTTTACAGGATAAATTATTAAAATTAAAAGTGACTTTGTCCCTGTCCCTATGCCTATACATACTCCCTGACTACCATTGCGACTGCACTGTTATGTTTTGGCAAAGTCAATATTAAAAAAAGTCGATTTCGATTCTATTGCTGGAAGTCTGGATGATGCATTTGACGAAGAATGACATCATCATCATCATTTATTTTATGGTGTGAAAATATAGCAGCACAGCAACTTCAGTTGGAAATGTTGAATTTATTTTTATAAAAGCCGTTCGCTATAGTCGTATAGTTACCTTGCTGCTTTTTCTGAGAAATTGAAGATGACTGGGCTTTGCTTTGGGTTTCTTAGAAAAGTAGAAAATAAGACACTCCGAGTTTGTTTACATTCTTGTTGAATTTATGGGAAGATGAGCAGCAGGACGAGTGTTATTACTTATGACTCGGCATTGTGCGCTGTTATTACTATGATTAAATATTAAATCTAACTCTACTCAGCATGTTTTAAAAACGTATATAATAATATAATTACCCACTACAATATGCATGCAAGTTTTTAAAAGTGGTGCTTGTAATATACATATATATAATATTCTTATTTCTGCATCACGCTTAGCTATTACAGTAAAACGACATAACAGCATCTGGAAAACGTTTTAAACTTAAACCAGTAAAAAATCGATGTAGGTATGTACTTATATTAAAAAGTCTGCCATCAGCATAATATTAGTTAAGTAATGTACCTACCTAAGTCATATACTACTTATATACTTTTGTATGTGTACCTACATATTATGAAAATTAGCATTTACTTATAAGTACCTACATACAAACACATCCACAGAATTCTTGTTTTTCAGCAATACTACTGCATCTGTGAACAATCAAAATGACCCATATCCATTTTTAGCTAAAAACAATATCAGCTATCTACAAAAATATTCAAATATGTCTTGAGAGCATATAAATAGAGCATTGCACTTTTCAAAAATATGTAAATACAAAATTTTACACTTTTAAAGCACATGGAATTATAAATTTTTGCACGTTTTTAAAAACATGGAATTAGAGCATTTTGCACATTTGCAAAAACGTGAAATTAGAACAATTTGCACCTTTTTAAAAGACATGGAATTAGAACATTTTCCATCTGCTCAAAAACATGTAAATAGAACATTTTGCGTTTTTCAAAAACTCCTAATTAAGTCACATGTTTCTCAAGTGTCTCATTTTGTTTTTATGACATAGCTCGATTTGATTCTAGTTTAAATTGGATATGGGTCATTTTGATTCTTCACGGACGATTATAATATGTCATACATTACTTCATTAGCCTAGTCCCATAGTGGCATACTAGAATCAATATAAAAAATCGAAACTATTATAAACTCAGCTAAATAATAAGTAATTATTAGGGTTCGTCCATAAATAACGTCACGGGTAGAGTTAATGGGTTTGCTTGGATATTGATGAAATTCCATGTTAAAGATAGCCGTTGTCGCAATCGTTAAGCTAAAGATGGGGGGAGACGTCAAAGTGTCCAAAAAAGTCCAGTAGTCCAGTAGTTTCGATGACATCATTTATGGGCGTTTCATTATCATAATCCAAATTTCTTCTGTCTTGCCTCGATTGTTCTGCTTTGAACCAGGATAATTTTATTGATTTTGATTGTCGCAAATAATTATTTAGTGTGCCCAAAATTGAGAGTGTGATCATTCAAAATAAATATATTTTCTGTTTTTATGTCCTTACAGTTCAAGAATTCAGGACTAATAATTGACGTAATTAATTACTCAACGTTATCAGACTTTTCCAGTTGGCACTGTTGGCAGGAAATCGAATGGAAGAGTTCATATATAATATTAATGCCATCAACTCCTTCCACTGAACATTGCAAGTTGTACTTCTCTAATGATAAATGGAGAAATGGACAGAGATATTAGGTATCTACGCATCTGAAAGCACTTTTACTGTAGACTGTACAGCAAAACAAAACCACTATAAAGATTACAAAGCTGCTTGACTTTGACTGGAAATTGAAACCTCAGTTTTTTGCAAGAGATCGGACTTCTAGCAACCACCACACAGGCGACAGATACAGACGCTGACGCTGACACTTTCCAGATCCATTCCCATAGGCATGTGTCATGATTCAACTTTAAGCGTAAGTTCTAATCTAAAAGCAAGGTCAAGTAAAATATAAACACTATTAAGACCCAACGTTCCGATGACAGTTATAACTTATATTGCAACTAAGGATGAAGATTTACGATTTTGTTTTTTCTTTATAGGCATGCAGGATTCTATTTCTGTGTAACCTTTGTACTGCCAGTGCTAATACACCAACACCAACTGTCTACACTATCTCTACTCCGTAGGAGTTCGTAGGATAGTTGATGCAAGAAAACTCACACTATACCCACTACTTACGCACTATAGTAAACTATGTTATACATATTTGCAATCTTTACAGTCGTCCAAAGTTCAGTACTACAGAACACAGATGAAATCATTCTACCACTTTAACTCCCATGCGAATTCCCAAGTAGCAGTATTTTTTAGCGTATTCGCACACGACAGTAATACATACGTCCGCAAAATTCCACGTTCCACACTGCTCTCAACCTAAATCTTAGAGTTAGTCGAGTTTTACTACTGCAGAAAACAACTGTGAGTCTCAAGTTAATGGAGAGGGACGGCTAAACGGCAGTGGTGAATGTTTTCAAGTTTTTAATTACAATTCTGTAGTTTACAGCTGGGATTTAAGGTAATTACATTTTAATAATTCACAAATAATGACATTTTTATATAGGTCGGTAATTATGAACAATTTGTCTGAATTTCACAAATTTTTATTGTACACAATTATTAAAAAATATTTAGGTAGTTATCTATCAAATTAATTGTTGTGTGTGTTAGTAGTTAATTTAGTGATTGTTAAAAGCTATGAATCGTGTTAACTTTTATAAGTACAATTTAAGTAAAAGCGAAACTGTTTCCCAATGAAAATGCTGTCAGTGTGGCTGCTAAAACGACAGTCTGCAGCTGTCAGATAATAAACATTACATTGTATGAATATAGCATCACAAACTGCAACTGCTGAAGCTCAGAAACTGCATGTGCTAAATGTAAATATATCAGTAGGTACATATAAATGAAAATAAATTATTGTAATAGACTATAATCAATAATTATCTTGTTCTTTAATATTCTTAGGTTCGATTGATAGCATGTCGGGCACGTGCTTAATAGAAAATGAAGCGGCAGGTAAATTAAATTTTGTATATCCACCTTTTCTTTTTAAAATTGCAAAATTAGGAAGTCAAGTCCCTGGATTTTATACCACTTAACGAAACAACTATTAAATTATGAAGTGTTGAAGTATATTTTGTTATTTGATAGAATATAAAAATTTAATTTGTATTCAATGTTCATTGTTTTCCGAAATTGATCACAGGCTCCATCCCAATCCCAGAAGAGTGCAAGCCGGTCCAAATAATTGACATCAGCCCTAATAAACCGAAAACATCCGTAGGAAATAATGAAGATCGAATTATATTTAAAAGGAAGGAGCTCTCAGAAATTCTGTCCAAAGTCGGAGGAAAAGAAGTTGAGCTCTTAACAATTGCTGGACCGTCTCGATTTGGAAAATCTTTTATCCTTAGCTACATGCTCAAGTACCTCCAAAAATTGTCCAGCAAAAATTTAGACTCCGGGTGGATGGGTCAAACTGAGCCCCTTCCAAAAACCTTTCCATGGCGAAGTGGAAAAGAGCGGGAAACAATCGGGATATGGATGTGGCCGGAGCCATTTACATTGACCAAGCCAGACGGGTCAGAGTTCGCGGTGCTCCTCGTGGACACGCAAGGCGTCTTCGACTCCTACACGGAAGAGAAGGACTGGGCGACAATTGTGGGCCTCAGCCTACTCACTTCCTCTTGTCTCATCCTCAACATTATTCACAGCATCCAGGAGGACACTCTGAACGCACTCAAAGATTTCATGGACTTTGGCCTCATGGCATCCAGCAATGCAGATGCCGCTGACATCCCACATCAAAAAGCTTTTCAAAAATTGTTCTTTCTTGTACGGGACTGGCAACATATTGATGACCACCCGTACGGAGCCCAAGGCGGTGCAGACTACGTTAATTGGATCCTGAACCAACAAAACATCGAGGCTGGTATCAAAATTCGAGCCCAGATAAAAGACTGCTTCGACAAGATCGACGGATTCCTTATGCCTGGACCCAGAGGCCGCGGAAGGTAAAAATGCCAGGGGGGGACAAACAGTAAAACATATTTTACGGGGTCCTGTGATAAATACGTCCCACACAATTCATAACTTCGACCACCCCCTTATTTATTTAAGAATTGATTTTATGAATTTAATCTATTGTAAAATTCTGTTTCTGTTTCAATATTCATTGCCGAAGCCGAATTTGTGACACTTGTAACCAGCACCTCTATCA